>WNWK01017625.1:0-41977 GCA_009830355.1 Cherax destructor
TTAATTACCCTTCAGGCGCATAACGTTTCTGTAATGCTCGTGGTCATTTTTTTTTTTTATTCCTCCCTTCCTCCACCCTTCAATACCTCTCTATATAATGTCAGTTTTTATTAATTTGGGTGTCTTTATCATGCTTTACGTTATTTATGTTATACCTAATATTATTCTTGAATAAATATGATAGGTAGGTACAGTGGACCCTTGGTTAACGAAAAGTTTATTTAACGAAAAAATCGGTTACCGAAAGCTTTTTTCGGTATCGGATAGCGAAAAAAACTCTGTTAGCGAAACGTATTAGACCTGTCCGCCTGCTCCGCGCCTGGCCTGCGCAAGACGCCAGTGTAGCGTTGTTTACCATTGAGAGGACATTACCCAGCGTGCTCTTTCAAACATTCACAATACATTTGGTGTCTTTTTGGTGGTTTAGTGATTGTCACTGTGAAATAAGTCACCATAGGTCCAAAGAAGCTTCCTAGTGGCACCCAGTGGTAGCATTCATGCAGGGAGTGTAGCATTCATGCAGGGAGTGTAGCATTCATGCAGGTGCATCTAGAGTGTAGCATTCATGAGGAGTGTAGCATTCATGCAGGGAGTGTAGCATTCATGCAGGGAGTGTAGCATTCATGCAGGGAGTGTAGCATTCATGCAGGGAGTGTAGCATTCATGCAGGGAGTGTAGCATTCATGCAGGGAGTGTAGCATTCATGCAGGGAGTGTAGCATTCATGCAGGGAGTGTAGCATTCATGCAGGAGTGTAGCATTCATGCAGGGAGTGTAGCATTCATGCAGGGAGTGTAGCATTCATGCAGGGAGTGTAGCATTCATGCAGGGAGTGTAGCATTCATGCAGGGAGTGTAGCATTCATGCAGGGAGTGTAGCATTCATGCAGGGAGTGTAGCATTCATGCAGGGAGTGTAGCATTATGCAGGAGTGTAGCATTCATGGGAGTGTAGCATTCATGCAGGAGGTAGTATGCAGAGTCAGCATTCATGCAGGGAGTGTAGCATTCATGCAGGGAGTGTAGCATTCATGCAGGGAGTGTAGCATTCATGCAGGGAGTGTAGCATTCATGCAGGGAGTGTAGCATTCATGCAGGGAGTGTAGCATTCATGCAGGGAGTGTAGCATTCATGCAGGAGTGTAGCATTCATGCAGGAGTGTAGCATTCATGCAGGAGTGTAGCATTCATGCAGGGAGTGTAGCATTCATGCAGGGAGTGTAGCATTCATGCAGGGAGTGTAGCAGGCATGCTACAAGTCTCTTCAATAAAGGTAAGTAAATGTTATTTATATTATATTTAATGTGAATATTTTTTTGTGAAACGGATTAATTGTATTTACATTATTTCATGGGAATAAGTTCTATAGAAGATTCAGATTAAGACAGCTCCTGAAGGTTAATTTTGTTAACCGAGGTCCACTGTAACCTTTATTATAGTAATTTAATGAATATTTACACAATATTTTATAGTGCCATGAGTCACATCTCCACACGCCATGGTGAGTCATGAATTACTGAGAGACCTTCACGTGCTTTGTGTCGATGTGTGTGTTTACATTCTCTGTCTCTCTCGTGGCAGCTTAATTAAGAAATGATTAAACGCAGTGAACAAGGTATGTCGGTGGTGATAATAATAAAATAATCGCTCTGGAGTGCTTTAAATGTCAGCTACCAAAACTATACAAAATACGTATGACATTTAAAGCGCTTCAGAGTGATTATTAATTATATTTTATTATTAATTATATTTTATTATTATTATCACCATCGACATGCCTTGATCACTGAGTTTAATCATTTTTAATTAAGCTGCCACAAGAGACAGAGAATGTAAACCCACACATACGAACACACCAGCTAACCCTTTACTATGAACTTCTTTGTACTTTTCCATTTTCCTCTCTTTCCTCTTCCAAGTGCTGCTACACTTCTATCGTGTGCTATGGGGTGCAGAATCAAGTAGTACAAATTTATAGACGAAATATGTAGTCTTGGAGATTGCTTGATACTGAGACCCATCACTAACCCCTTTACAATGAACTTCTATTGTACTTCTTCCATTTTCCTCTTCCAAGTGCTGCTGCACTCCTATCTTGTACTATGGGGTGTACAATAAAGTACAAATTTGTACTTTATTGTACTGAGTGACTGTAAGAAGGAGATTGAGATTCTTGATGCTGAGACACTGCGCTGCCCATTTCCGTGACCCAAGTTCTCATACGACATACAATACTGAATCATTGGAGAGCCCGTCATAACTCTGAGTTGTCGGTAAACAAGTACATTGGTAAGTGAGGAGAGGCTGTAAATGGTTTCTTTCATATATCTACATTTTAAAAAATCCTTCCTTCATAAGCCAAGAGTGTTGTAAGAGGCGACTGAAATGCCAGGAGCAAGGGGCTAGTAAACCCTTCTGTATAAATTACTATATCTAAAAAGCCAAATTTTTGTTTTTCTTTTTAGGTCACCCTGCCTCGCTGGGAAACAGCCAGTGCGTTAAAAAAAAATCTGTTTTCTTTCATGATACATATTCATAAATGATTCTTAGGTACCCAAGTTTATTCATGGGACACACTTGGGAAAATGCTGTGAAATTGAAGAACAAAAAGACACAATACCGTGACTGGAACAATACACAAATAACCCGCACATAGGAGAGGAGCTTATGACGACGTTTCAGTCCCATTCGAACCATTTACCGCTACTTCCTCTTCTCCCTTTCTTGTTCCTGTCTTTGCCTCACTGCCCTGTATATAGTGGCTACCTCACTCTTTTCTGTTAGTGTGACTTTGTAAATGGTCAAAGTTGGACCGAAACATCGTCATGAGCTCCTCTCCTGTGTGTGGTTTACTGTATACAGGAGGGCCACACTTATATGGAGGGTTAGGTTCCAGGCTACTGCCATAAAGTGGAAATCGCCGTAAAGTGGAAATCGCCGTAAAGTGGAAATCGCCTAAAGTGAAATCGCGAAGTGGAAATCGCCGTAAAGTGAAATGCGAAGTGGAAATTGCCGTAAAGTGGAAATCGCCGTAAGCGAATCACACTTTTTTCACTTTTAAATTCTTCCTAACATTTTTACATTATCATATATTGAATTAGCATTAAAAACAATAAAGTAAAATACACATACAGTACACTCATTACTTGCCCTGAAATATTTTTAGTCTTAATGTAGGATGAAGGGTGAGTAGTATTTATTGTATACGACATTTAGAGCATCCCAGAGTGATTATTATTATTATGATTATTATTATTATGATTATTATGATTATTATTATTATTATGATTATGATTATTATGATTATTATTATTTTTTTTTTCAACAAGTCGGCCGTCTCCCACCGAGGCAGGGTGACCCAAAAAGAAAGAAAATCCCCCCCAAAAAAATACTTTCATCATTCAACACTTTCACCACACTCGTACATAATCACTTGTCTTTGCAGAGGCGCTCAGATACGACAGCTGAGAATAGTCCCTCCCAGCTGTCACTATCCCAGACCCCTCCTTTAAAGTGCAGGCATTGTACTTCCCATTTCCAGGACTCAAGTCCAACTAAATCAATTAACTGGTTTCCCTGAATTCCTTCACAAAATGTTACCCTGCTCACACTCCAACAGCTCGTCAGGTCCCAAAAACCATTCGTCTAGATTCACTCCTATCTAACACGCTCACACATGCTTGCTGGAAGTCCAAGCCCCTCACCCACAAAACCTCCTTTACCCCCTCCCTCCAACTTTTCTGGGACGACCCCTACCCTGCCTTCCTTTCCCTACAGATTTATACGCTTTCCAAGTCATTCTACTTTGATCCATTCTCTCTAAATGACCAAACCACCTCAACAACCCCTCTTCAGCCCTCTGACAAATACTTTTAGTAACTCCACACCTTCTCCAAATTTCCACATTCCGAATTTTCTGCATAATATTTACACCACACATTGCCCTTAGACAGAACATCTCCACTGCCTCCAGCCTCCTCCTCGCTGCAGCATTTGCAACCCATGCTTCACACCCATATAAGAGTGTTGATACCACTATACTTTCGTACATTCCCTTCTTTGCCTCCATGGATAACGTTTTTTGTCTCCACAGATACCTCAACGCACTACTCACCTTTTTTCCTTCATCAATTCTATGGTTAACCTCATCCTTCGTAAACCCATCTGCTGACACAACAACTCCCAAATATCTGAAAACATTTACTTCTTCCATAATCCCTCTCTCCAATGTGATATCCAATTTTTCTTTATTTAAATCGTTTGATACCCTCATCACCTTACTCTTATCTATGTTCACTTTCAACTTTCTACCTTTACACACTTATTATGATGATTATTATTATTATGATTATTATTATTATTATTATTATTATTATTATGATTATTATTATTATTATGATTATTATTATTATGATTATTATTATGATTATTATTATGATTATTATTATGATTATTATTATGATTATGATTATTATTATTATTATTATTATTATTGTCATAGACATACCTTGTTCACTGAGTTTAAATATGGATTAATAAGAACATAAGAAAAAAGGAACACTGCAGCAGGCCTACTGACCCATGCAAGAGGTTCATCACTCCCCTCCTTAGACCTGACCACCTGGAGGTAACCTTTTCCAGGTAAACTCAGGTAGTCAGGTCACTTCCACTTAAGGAATTAGTAAGCATCTGACCTAGTAGCACAAGCTAGTCAGGTCCAACTCACACCCACCCACACCCACTCATGTATTTATCCAACCTATTTTTAAAACTACACATCGTCTTAGCTTCTATGATGGTACTCGGGAGTTTGTTCCACTCATCCACAACTCTATTACCAAACCAGTGCTTTCCTATATCCTTCCTGAATCTGAACTTTTCCAACTTGAAACCATTGCTGCGAGTCCTGTCTTGGCTGGATATTTTCTGCACGCTATTTACATCCCTTTTATTTATTCCTGTTTTCCATTTATACACCTCAATCATATCTCCCCTAATTCTATGCCTTTCTAGAGAGTGCAGATTCAGGGCCCTCAGTCTATCTTCATAGGGAAGATTTCTGAGACATGGGATCAACTTTGTCATCCTCCTCTGTACGTTTTCCAGTGTATTTATATCCATTCTGTAATACGGTGACCAGAACTTTGCAGCATAATCTAAATGAGGCCTAGCCAAAGATATATAGAGTTGAAGAACAACCTGAGGACTTCTATTATTTATACTTCTTGATATGAAGCCAAGGATTCTGTTAGCTTTATTGCGAACACTTATGCACTGTTGTCTTGGTTTCAGATTACTGCTAACCAGAACTCCTAAATCCTTCTCACAATCACAAGTATTAAGATCTACATTATTCAGTTTATATGTGGCATGGTTATTGTCCTGCCCAACATTTAGAACTTTGCATTTGTTTACATTAAACTGCATCTGCCACTTCTCCGACCACTGCATCAGTCTATTCAAATCATCCTGGAGTGCTCTAATGTCCTCATTTGAATGAATTGCATGGCCTATTTTGGTGTCATCAGCAAATTTGCTTATGTTGCTATTTATTCCCTCATCTATGTCGTTTATGTAAATTGTAAACAACAGTTGGCCCAAAACTGACCCCTGTGGGACACCGCTTGAGACGTGCCCCCATTCTGATTTCTCCCCATTTATGCAAACTCTCTGCTGCCTATTTGTCAACCATACCTCTACCCAGGAAAAAATTTCTCCTCCTATTCCATGTGCCTTAAGTTTCCTCAATAGCCTTTGATGTGGAACTCTATCGAAAGCCATCTACCTCCTCAAACACCATAGTGAAAAAAGTTAGTAAATTCGTAAGACAGGAACGCCCCTTAGTAAAACCATGTTGAGATTCATTAACAATTTATGCCTTTCAAGATGGCTACGAATTGCCTCGGCAATTATCGATTCCATAAATTTACCAACTATGGAGGTAAGGCTTATTGGTCTATAGTTCGAAGCTAAGGACCTGTCACCTGCCTTGTAAATAGACATTACATTTGCCCTTTTCCACTTGTCTGGCACTATGCCAGTTTGTAGTGATATATTGAAAAGATTTGCTGAAGGTTTGTTAAGTTCCTCTTTACATTCCTTTAAAACTCTTGCAAAGAGTTCATCAGGGCCTGGGGATTTGTTAGGTTTTAATTTCTATTTGTCTGAGGACCATGTCACTAGTTACCCCAATCGAGCATAGTCTATTATCTTCCTGTTCAACATAATTTATTATTTCTGGAATTCCGCTAGTATCTTCCTGAGTAAAAACTGAGAGGAAGTAAGTATTGAAAATTTCACACATATCCTTATCACTGTCAGTGATCTGTTCCGAGTTACTCTTAAGTGGGCCTATCTTGTCCCTAATCTTACTTCTGTATACCTGAAAGAATCCTTTTGGGTTAGTCTTCGAATCCCTTGTGACCTTAGCCTCATAATCCCTTTTTGCTTTTCTTATTCCTTTTTTTTTATTTCTCTCTCTAATTGAAAATATTGATTTCTTATCTGTCCATCCCCTCTTTTGATATGCCTATATATTCCTCTCTTTTGACCAATGGTATGTTTTAATCTATTGTTCATCCATTTAGGATCATTTTTGTTAGATCTAATTTCCCTACTCGGAACAAAAGTTGTCTGGGCAGCTAAAACTACGCTCTGGAAAATGTCATATTGGCAACCAAAACCACCTACCTGACCCATAGTTAGATCATCCCAATTTAGCCCACCTAGGTAATTTCTCAGCCCCATGAAGTTGGCTAAGCGAAAGTCTGGAACAGACTTGATTGCAGTTACCTGGATAATTCCATGATATACAGTAGAACGTCATTTAGCACGATAGTTACGTTCCTGAAAAAGTCGTGTTAGATAATTTTGTCTTAAATAATTAACAGAACTTGTGGGAAAAATAGGGTTACGTTTCTGAGAGTCCCCAAAAAGCCAAACAAGTTTTTTTAGACCAACAGATCTTGCAAAAATTGAAGGCGAATATGTAATTTTAGTTCATTGTCATGATCTATTACTGCTTAAGACTACAAATGCAATAGAAATAATAGTATTTCTTACCTTAAATTGTGGGTAATGATGTTTGTGGATGGTAGTGAAGAGTGGATATGGAGGGTGTGGCCCTACTGGGCTGAGGTGGGTGCTTGTTGGTTGTCGGTAGAAGTGGATGGTAGAGGTTCTGGTTGTATTGCAGTGTGCATAAATTCTGTAATGGATCTCTGGGCTTTTTTATTCTGCATTACATTATACAGCTGACGGTAAGGCATCATCAGCTGGTCTAGACCCCGTTTCAAAGACCTACTTCTAGCTTTGTCAGGGTCCTCTTCAGTGAAAAAGTCTGCAACTTTACCAATAATATGGAACTGCTCACGTAACTGCTGCAATGTTAACTCTTTTTCTTCAGGTTCTTCTTCATCTTCTTCTGTTATCTCCCTCCCTTGCATCTGTGCATCGAACTCTGCCAACATTTCCTCTGGACTCCTGTCTTCATCAGCATCTTCTAAGAGTTCATTCACATCATCTTCAGCATTAAAAACTTGCTGTGGCTCATAGCCACCCTCGGAAATAAGTTCCTGAAATTCAGCAGGGAAATTACTTGCTGCTGTATGATCAGCTGAAGCACTTTCACTAGAAAACTTAATATTATGTAACTTATTATGCAACTTAAAGTTCTTGAACCAGCCTGTGGTAAACATACACTTGTTTTCAGGCCTGCCTTCCTTATCACACACTGCTTTAAACAACTGTAAGGCCTTTTCCCTAATTAAGAGAAAACTAAGTGGTGCACCTTTCTTTGTTTTCTGTTCGATCCACTCAAGCAACAAGTTTTCAGTTTTATTTAGATGTTGGGACCTACGTGTCATTCTTTTCATGAGGTCACATTTTGGGTTATTCATTACACAAGGTCATATATTTGCCTCATTCTTCCTAATCGTACGAAATGACGCTTCATTAAGGCCATAGGCCGTCACTATATCCCTCACACGTGAGCCACTCTTAAGCTTATCTAATATCTCAATTTTCTTTGAAATTCCTAGACTTGAACGCTTAAACTTTTTCTTGTCACTTGCTGGAACACTTGTATGCTTACTGGGTGCCATGATTGCTTGGTATATTTATCAAAATGCAATGAAAATGAGGAAATGAATGTAAATAAACACAGCGAGCTTTCCGATACTTATCGTCCTGCACGTGTACGAACCAAACTGAACGCTGGGAGGGATGCGTGGGTGGGTGAGGGTGGCGGGGGATGGCACAAGGACTCCCCCACTGACTCAATGGTTTAACCCACCACGGGCGACCGCGCGCTAAAAATTTTTCCCTTCCTGCCGAACCGTGTAATATCATCTTTACGTCATGTAAGATGATAGTGTCGCAAATCTTAAATCGTGCAATACCGGTAACGTGCAACATAATCTTGTGCTAAGTGACGTTCTACTGTATTGAAACTAAGTAATTTGTGATCACTTTCCCCAAGCTCTTCATTAACCTCAAGATTATTAATTAGTGATTCTTTGTTGGCAAGAACCAAATCAAGCAAGTTGCTACCTCTAGTTGGTTCTGTCACAAACTGTTTTAAAAAACAATCTTGAACCGTATCAAGAAAGTCACTAGACTCAAGATTACCTGTCACATTGTTCCAATCAATTTGTCTAAAGTTAAAATCTCCCATTAACACAACATTTTCATATCTAGACGCCTTATGAATTTCGTCCCATAGCAGCTTACTGCACTCCCTATCCAGGCTTGGGAGCCTGTAAATCAAACCCAAAATCATTTTTTCATGACCCTCGAGAAACTGTAGCCAAACAGATTCTGTGTCCGATGTTTCTAATCTTATATATTGTCTAACACAACAATATAAATTATCTCTGACATACATCGCCACTCCACCACCCTTCCTGTTGACCCTATCAGTGTGGAATAGTTTATAACCCTGTGACTGACAACAAGTCCCTAAATAAGCTATAAGTACAATGGTACCCCGAGTTTCGTACAGCTCCCAACTCGAACAATTATGTAAGTGTATTATTGTAAGTGCTTTTGTAAGTGTATTTTTGGGAGTCTGAAATGGACTAATCTAATTTACATTATTCCTTATGGGAACAAATTCGTTCAGTAACGGCACTCAAACAGCCTTCTGGAACGAATTATGGCCGAAACTCTGGGTACCACTGTACATATAATTAGTATCAAGAGTACATATAAAATATGCAATAACTTCAAAACACTTGAAATTTTGGAAAGTTTCCAGACATAATCGAGAGACGTGTAGTTCACGGCAGATATAAATAAACAGTGGCGCATGGACATCGTAATAGTGAATCGGGGAGCCGTAAAAATTAATTTTGGTCATAATTTTGAAATGTCCTTATTAGCAAATATTAGCAAATAGCTTGCTTACCCTATTAAATCTTTTATTTCTAGGAAAAAGAGCGATTCCTATTGGAGCTAAAAAATAAAGAAGCAGAGTTGATAGCCACTAGAGAGGCTCAGGAGAAACTAATGACTCGCATACAAACCATGGAGTCAAAGCTCCTCTCTGGTGGCAAGAACATCATAGACCATACTAATGAACAGCAGAGAGCACTGCAGCAGCGAACTCAAGAGCTCATGGATCAAAAGGTATGTGCATCTTGTTTGTTAGGTATGAGTTATTTTTATTTTAGTTTTTATACTGTGTTTACAGTGCTGATAGTGTTTATACTGTTGGAATGAGGTATTGAAAGGTAGAGCCTTGAGTATGCAGCAGGCATTGTGTGTGTGTTTTGGATTGGAGTAGAGGTGAAGGGTTTCTGGGCTTTGACATAGTTTGTTAATGTCTGTTTAAGCCTCAGTACCTGTTAAACCTTAGTTTCTAAATGCACAAAGATCATACAGCACTTGGGGAGTGGGAGGAATTTGTGTTTGATGTAAGGAAGGGAAAAATAACTTGAATTCCTTGGGTTACGATTCTTCCACCAGCATCAAACTGGTGAAAAAGATAGCCATGGAACAATTGATGGTGAATTTGTTTCCTTTGGATCTTAAATATGTATATACAGTACAGTGGTCCCTCGAGTTAAGAGCACCTCGGAAATCATACAATTATGTAAGTGTATTTTTGTAAGTGCTTTTGTAAGTGTATTTTTGGGGGTCTGAAATGGACTAACCTACTTGCCATTATTCCTTAAGGGAGAAAATTCATTCGGTAATGGCACTTGAGCAGCTTTCTGGAATGAATTATGCTCTTAACTCGAGGGTTCACTGTATATGATTTTAAAAGTTGATTGTTAGTTATATATGTAAAGGAGCTGGATGTCCAGCACTAACTGAAACAGAGAGGGATGGGTAAGTTTGACTTAAGAGAAATTAAAGGAATTAAGCTAGGTGTACCTGTAAGAACAAGAGTTAAAGGAGTAATAACAGTACTGCTGAAGGAACAGTTATGGAGAGACAAGAAGGGTTATAAATTGAAGAATAAAAGTCACAAAACCATGGCAGGAACCATTCACTTTTAATTCAAAATTTAGAAAGGAAACTTGTGATGTTGTCCTGTGCCATTATCCAGTCATACATAAAAGATAAATGGTAGAAAACAAGAAAACAAGCAAGGTGATGTAGTAAGAAACCCCAAGCTCAGGTCAAGTCATGTGTGTTTTGGAGATTTAGAGCATTTGTCAGTATGCTAAGATTTATGTTGGGGATGTGTAGAAAGCCGATTCACAAAGATGGCATCTATGAAGGCTAAAGAGAGAGAGAGAGAAATAATATACTTTCATGAATCTGTAAATCATAACACGATTGCAAACAAATCATGGAACGGATAGGGCTTGAATCTGCGGCAGGCAAGACCTAAAACTCAGGCCAGTGTACTTAACTACTGGTCCATGGCAGCCTAACAAGATTCATTCAATTAAATATATTTTAATACACCATAGCAATGTTAGCATGGACCCCACTGTGACCACAAACACAGGTTTTTTCTTTAAAGACGAATCCCCCATCAGCGTGGCTGTGGCACGATCTAGCTCAAGTCACCTCAAAGCTTGCTTCATGACTCATGAAATCATAATAACATGATTGCACACAAATCACAGAACAGGGGACTGATTCTGTGGGGCCCATGCTGATATTACTATGTTGGGTGAATCTTGATAGGTTAGCATGGACCAGTGGTTAGGCACACTGAACTGTTAATTTTAGGACTTGCCTGCCATGGGTTTAAGCCCCATTTGTTCTGTTATTTATTTGCAGTCATGTTACAGTTTCATGAATCATGTTTGTGACTTTGTGGGGACTTGGGTTAGAGCACACAACTGCCATGCTGGTGTGGGATTAATCTGTAAAAACCTGCATTTGTGGTTACAGTGAGGCCCATGCCAACATTCCTATGGGGTGTGGTGATAGACAAGTGTATTGTTAGTGTCGGTTATGTAATCACTTCTCTAATGATCTTCAAGTATGTCTGAAAGGCAACAGCCAGCTTGACCAATGTATTGGAGAGAGCAGGAGTAGTAGGTAATGGAGAAGATAGGAAGTATCAGGGAAAAGAGGAGGAGAGGCATGAATCAGATTTCTATGATAACTTCCATATGTGTTCATATGGAAGTTATTTTTCAGTAGAAAGATTTATTTCATGCAAGTTTTAAAATTAAATTTTTACGGATTTTTTGCACAGAAACGAGAGAGAGAGATGCTGCAGTTACTCGAGAAAGAGGAGGAATCTTCCTGTGAGATTGCATCAACTTTTTCCTCACTGCAAGCGGAGGTTGAGGCTAAGACGCGCAAACTAAAAAAGTTGTTCGCTAAGCTGCAATCTGTCAAA
Source organism: Cherax destructor (assembly GCA_009830355.1). Lineage (NCBI taxonomy): Eukaryota > Metazoa > Arthropoda > Malacostraca > Decapoda > Parastacidae > Cherax > Cherax destructor. The sequence continues at coordinate 11,806 of WNWK01017625.1, forward strand.
CAGGAAATGGGTGATCTTCATGAAGAGTTTTGCAGAGATCGTGTTGATCTCCAAAACACTCAGGATGTCCTCACTAGGTAAATTCATTGATTAGATTAGGATCATTTCAGTATTTGCTCAAACAAGAATAGTTTAGATGGTTAGCCCTAATGTTTTGACTTCCATATTTGGTATACCATTCTTGAACCTATTCTCCGCTGGATTTGTCATACTCACAATTCTCAATATACATTAGTTTTCTTCTGTTTGGCTTATCAACATGTAGAACATACATTAGTTTTTTTGCCAGGCTACAAATGCAGTGTGTCTGAAAGGCATTTCTGTACTTGTATTTCTCTCTATGCTTCTCTCTACTGACAATAGTCCATGTGCTAGTGCTTTTAATTTCTTCCCATGTGTGCATGGCTTCTTGCATTTCTTATTTACCCCATACAAATACACAGCAGTAAAGCTGCTAGTAACCCCTTCTTTATCAATTGCTAAATTTAAAGAGAAAACTTTTCTTTTTCTTTTTAGGTCATCCTGTCTTAGTGGGAGATGGCTGGTATGTTAAAAAAATAAAAATACACATCATTACCAGCACATGTGTTCAAGCCCATGGCAGCTGTACTATGATCAGTCAGACCATCAACATGTAATTCTGTATAATAGGACTCTTAATATGTTTTGTGAACCATATTGATCACTTATGGCAAATGTGTGCTGCACAAATAGAATTACAAATGGAAAAGGGGGATCACATAAGAGCAAATTCTCAAAGCAAGGGAATCCTGTATAATGTGTATTTGCCTATATGTGGTTGCAGGGGTTGATTTATTTATTTTGGGGAGAAAGGTAGATGTATAAATTTTTTTTAACATCAGCCGTCTCCCACTGAGGCAGGGTGACCTAAAAAAGGAGTTACAAAGTTTTCCTCATTTTACATTTAGTAATTTATACTGGAGAAGGGTTACTAGCTCCTTGCTCATGGCATTTTAGTCACCTCTTAGGATATGCATGGCTTATAGAGGAAGGATTCTTCTCTTTCCCATGGAGAGATGTTTAGATATATAAATATAAATGGATGGATGGGTATTGAAGGAAAGAAAAAGGAAGGTGAAAAGAAGGATTTGATTTTTAAGTTTTGACTACAATGTTCCACTAAAATGTCCTTAAATTGGGATAAACCGAACATATGCCCCTCAGTTGTCCTAATGGAATAGAACTATATTTCCTTATTTTTTCAGAGAGTTAAAGCTGAAGGCCCTCATAATTGAAAACTTCATCTCACCTGAAGAAAAACGAAAAATTTTGTCCCGAGCCTTTTTTGACGATGATGAGGATATCTGGAAGGTGAGTTTCGAAGCATCAGGTAATATTACTTGCTACACTATGGAGGAGAGTTGAAGAATGGAGTTTAGAATTATAGAAGACTTAGTAATGAGATTGAAAAACTATGAATTTCATTTCTCTTTATGAGGCATTAACCTAATCACTGCTGTTCACTTCAAAGAAAAATTTCAATATTACTATTTGAAAAAGAAAGAAATGTAGTACATTTTTCAATATTACTATTTGAAAAAGAAAGAAATGTAGTACATTTTTCTTTTTCAAATAGTAATATTGAAATTTTTCTTTGAAGTGAACAGCAGTGATTAGGTTAATGCCTCATAAAGAGAAATGAAATTCATAGTTTTTCAATCCCATTGTGTGGGTAGAATTTTCATGGAATGAAACTATGATTTAGGCAAGGGAGTGGATGTGGGAATCATTGTTTTCCTTAAAGTGTAGATGATAAATATGGGTGAAGAGCTGTTTGTGTTATTTATGCAGCAGTTAGATAAGACCTATATTGTGGATTGGGGAGTGATGTGGCACATGTTGCTAGTGTATGGAATAGGTGGTAAGTTAAAGTGAGCAGTTTCTAGTAAAAGTGGGTTTTAGACAGGGTTATTTGATGTCATCATAGTTATTGTATTTCCGTGGTTGGTCTCTAGTAACCCACCAGGAGAACACTGAAAACTATAAAATAAGATTTGTTTGAATTTTCAACCTGTAGGGTTAGCCACCTAGGATTACCCAAGAATATCAGAGAGTCATAGAGGACTCTGATTTCCATTGGGGTCCTTCAGTCTTGTGCCCTTCAATCTTGTCAACACCCACTGGTTGACTAACACCCAGGTACCTACTTACTGCTAGGTGAACAGGGACAGCAGGTGTAAGGAAACATGCCCAATATTTCTACCCGGCCAGGGATTGAATCATGGACACTCAGTGTAAGGCGAGAGTGTTGCCAACCAAGCCACAGGCCACTATCACATCCTCACTCACTCTTGTATACCCCAACAAGAACTCTGTTGCACTTTTTCAAATTGCTGTTGCCTCTTTACACATTCATTTTTGCTTCTTGTGTCTTACTGCAACCAGAGCTCTAGTAATCAACCTGAAGACTGATGATTAGAGTGTGTGCCCTCTAAATTGGAATGGCATCTTGCACTGCTGATATTATTATTCAGTGATATTATTATTCACTGCTGATATTATTATTCAGTCTTTTAAAACTTATGCAGTATTTCACCCCATTTAGTCTTCATTTGACCTTCAGATGATAGTTTCTCCCACACTAAAATAATATATTGATTGCAGCTTCGACCAGTGGTTCGACAAACGGGTGGTACCCTGAAACGACCAGTATCTTCAGCGTCTCGGAGACCTACCTCAGAGTATGCCAAAATGCAGGCTTCAGTTGATCACAACCCAAGATACAAGGTAGAGAAAAGCACAACAACATATGCTTATTTTTTCTTAATTTTCAGTATTTATACCTGTGGAGGCAGTTTATTCATAAGTATGTGGTATTTTCTGTCTGTACTATATGTAATGCACAGTTTTTCTTGAAAAAGTAGTCTTGAAGTATATTCATCCATATCTAGTTCCATACATTGATATCACACCCATCGAAAGTACTCTGGCCACTTAACCTTTTTTTTTTTTTATCTTTCATGTGTCTTCATATTTTTGCTGCTCTTACATTACCCCAGTTCTTCCCTTCCCCATTCTTGCCATCGTCCCCAAGGCAGGGTGACCCAAAAAGAACGAAAAAACTTTCATCATCATTCAACACTTTCAACATCACTCATACATAATCACTGTCTTTGCAGAGGCACTCAGATACGACAGTTTAGATGTCCCTCCTAACAGCCAATATCCCAAATGCCTCCTTTAAGGTGCAGGCATTGTACTCCCCATTTCCAGGACTCGAGTCAGGCTAACAAGTTTCCCTGAATCCCTTCACAAAATATTACCCTGCTCACACTCCAACAGCTTGTCAGGTCCCAATAACCATTCGTCTCCATTCACTCCTATTTAACACGCTCACGCACGCTTGCTAGAAGTCCAAGTCCCTTGCCCACAAAACCTCCTTTATCCCCTCCCTCCAACCTTCGATCTTATGACCTTAAAAAGTTCCATACACTTTTCATTTCTGTATATTGCACTTAGAAAATATTTAATGTCTAGTACTACATGAGAAAATTTATGAACTTGAATGTTATACAAATTGATTCTTCACAGTTTACCATTATATATTATATCAGTACTGTACAGCTTTCAATGACATTGTTTTTCAACACACTGGCCATCTCCCACTGAGGTTAAGTGATTTGATGAAGAAAAACTTTGACCATCATTCATTCGATCATTATGTTGTCAGAAGCATGCTGACATAACAGTTCAGATGACCTTCCAAACTACATCATTCCCACTCCCTCCTACCTTGTATTATTATCATAATTTTTACCCTCCCTTGGTTGGAAACACAGATGGGGTAAGAAAAATTAATATTTTTTTTCATTCTTTGTCAGGGGGAAAACATCATGGTTGTCGAGCTGGATCCTGCTGTGCGTACAACTCGAGACTGGGAAGGTCCATTAGTGGCACCTCGGGTTGCTGCCGCACTGGAGGCTGCTCTCATGCCACTTGATGAAGATCTCAGCATTGATGCTTCCCTTGCAACTTTAAATCGTTCACAAGCAGTCAGGTCAACTCGAAAAGAGAAGACCAAAGGAAAGTAAGTTATTGTTTTTTATGAAGCTTGTCATTTTACAATGCATTGTATCTGTGATACCTTCTTGCTAGTGGATGATTAAAACTGATCTTCGAGTATTATCTAATTTTTCTTCCTTTTCTTTTTGTATCACTTGGGTATGTATGCATTACTTCCCAAGCACTTCTTAGAAATGCATGAATAAATGGTAACTTATCTTTAGCACACTGTTTATTGCATATAATGATGTAGATTTTTTTATTTTACAGTTCAAAGGTTTTCATTTATTTTTTTTTGTTTGTGAGAAACTTTGGCACACTTTACAAGCTGATCATTGTCTAACATAATAATTGTTTTCATTTCTTAGTTATATATTGCTTGTTATTAGGATTTGTTCCCAGCTTACCTTAGATAATTAATGAACCATTTGCAATACTTTTCGATTAAAAATACTCTCGACCATAGTCTTAAGTATTGCTGATGAGTCTTCATTAACAAATGATGCAGAGATGTGAAGGAATCCAAGTATTTGGAGAACAAGTTTCTGCATTCCTTCCTAGTAGTTTCTAACAGTTGATGATTCTCTTAGGTGAAGCATTAAGCTCATTTCCTTATCTAGGATTTTGAGTGTAATGAGAGGTGTTTTGGCTCAAAAATTGAGCAAGGACTGAGCTGACAATTTTTCCAACATTTTCAGGTTGTCCCCATGTGCTAATGATGAGATTGGTGCTGTAATAAAATATTACAAACAGACCATGAATACAATCATTCCTGAGGTACTGCAACTCCTAAGTCTTTATGCTAACCAAAACTGGGAATTGGAAATGTACAGTTTCACAGAGTGTTTGGAGCTAACCCGGTTACTTGACGTGTCTCTTCCATAATCTGGAAATGTGACCTGGCCTTGCTTAATATGAATGACCCTACTCCATCTTAGCTCTCCTCTGGCATAACATGGACTGTTGCCTTCATGTGGCTTCCTAACTTACTCTTTGTACTTGTGTTTGTAACCTTGTGCATTGGCCTGCTTCAAGAACCATAAAGAAGGAGAGGCAAAACTTCAGTGTTTACCAAAAGATTGGGATTAAATATAAATTTGAATTAAACTTTGCTGTTTTTCTTATGAATCTTACAAAAAGTTACTGTAACTGTTATGCTTATTCTGTCTTTTATATTCTTTTTTTTTTATATATCATTTCATTTATTGGCCAGTGCAAGGTGACCCTGCATTTATGGGGAAACCCCTCAAAACTTCTATTGAACTTTCTGATTGGAGATATTCCAATAAACGATGAAGAAAAATTTAATATTTTATAGTTGACTTTGTGATACTTTGTCCTGTTTTGAAGTAGGTCATCGCACAAGTCGTCCATTAAAGCCAAGATGTTTATTTTTTTATAAACATTCCAGGATGTAGTCAGTGCAAATTTCAGGATGTATTTTTTGAGCTAAGGTATTTTTAAAAGGGAACTTTGTCACCTTTTCCATTATGGTTCTGACTTTGTCTAAAACAAACATGAGGAGGAGATGCTTTGTTAATGTTCCTTGTGTTTTTCCAGGCTTTGCCTTGTGATTCTTCCACAGAGCTAGCAGTACATATATTTTATTAATTTACGGCTCTTGATGAATAATACTAACCACAAAGCTTTCTTAATAACAGCATTTTATATAAATCCTCAACAGGTGTTTTTTTAAACTATTGTTTTACTATGTTTCTTTTAAATCCTATATATTTCAACTTCTCATTAAGAGCCATTGACATGAGTGTAAATATTTTTAAATTGTATAAAGAAATAATCTGTCTCTCTTAACATTAGCTTTATTCTTTTAGTTATAAGTTTCCATTTTTGTAATTGTAAACATGTGCTGAGAAGAAAATTCCACTGTATTTAAATTCAAAATTTTGATGAAAATATCAGACAGGCACCAATGGCCACTAAACAAGGAATGACAGTTTGTGGATATAGGAGAGTAAGTGCAGAAGGGAAGAGGAGTGATTGGTGGAATGATAAGGTAGAGTGGTAAGGGAGAAAAAGTTAACATATTAGAGATTTTTAAAAAGAAGTGATGTAAGGAAAGTGGTGTGTATAAAGAATGAGTGAGTGAGTGGTTAGAGAGTGTAAAAGGAGTACAAGTGAGAGTGGGGTGAGGTTCTATCAACAGATTTTGCTAAGAATAAGAAAAAGGTTGAGGAAGCTTAGGGAAAAATGGATATGACGGTTAAAAAACAGAAGAGGGGAGGTATTAGATGGGGAGTCAGAAGTATTAGGAAGATGGCGGGAATATTTTGAGCTGTTAAATGTTGATGAGGAATGGGAAGCAGTGATTTCGTGCATTCGCCAGGGAGGTATATCATCATCTAGGAGTGAAGAAGAGCCAGATGTGAGTGTGGTATAAGTGTGTGAGGCAGTGGGTAAAATGAAAGAGTAAAGCAGCTGGGATTGATAGGATCAGGACAGAAATATTAAAAGAAAGGAAAGGGGTTATAGTTTTGGGGTGGTTGGTACTTTTGTGCAATAAATGTATGAAAGAAAGGAAGGTACCTAGGGACTGGCAGAGAGCATGCATAGTTCCTTTGTATGAAGGGAAGGGGAACAAAAGAGTGTAAAAATTATAAGGGAATAAGCCTGTTGAGTATACCAGGTAAAGTGTTTGGTAGAGTTAGTAGTAATGAAAACATTAAGAGTAAGATGGAGTGCAGGATTGCTGATGAACAAGGAGGATTTTGGAAGGATAGGGGATGTGTAGACCAAGTGTTTATATTGAAGCATATAAGTGAACAATATTTAGATGAAGGTAAGGAAGTTTTTGTTTCATTCATGGATTTGGAAAAGGCATATGATAGTGGATAAGGAAACAATGTGGCAGATGTTACAAGTGTATGAAACAGGTGGTAGGTTACTGAAAGCAGTTAAGAGCTTTTATGAGGATAGCGAGTATCAGATTAGGGTATTTAAGAGAGAGGGAGACAGGGATGTGTAATGTTACCATGGCTATTTTAACATAATTATAAACATTGGTTGTTAGAGAAGTAAAGGCTGGAGTGTTGGGGACAGAGGTGGGATTAAAATATATAAACTCTAATACAAAGTGGGAGTTGTCACAGTTGATTTTTGCCGATAACACTGTGCTTTTGGCAGATTCTGAAGAGAAGTTGCAAAGGTTGGCGGACGAATTTTGGAGGGTATTTAAAAGAAGAATTAAAACTGAACATAGGAAAGAGTAAAGTGATGTGGGTAAAAGATTTAGGTAATGGATGATTGGAGATCAGACTGGAGGGTGGGAGTATGGAGGAAGTGAATGTGTTCAGGTGTTTGGGAGTGTACTTGTCGGTGGATGGATCTATAAAAGACAAAATGAACCAAAGAATTGATGAGGGGGGAAAAAGGTGGGTGGTGCATTGAGGCATCTATGGAGATGTTATCCAAAGAGGCAAAAAGGGGAATGTTTGAGAGAATAGTGGTACCAATACTCTCATAAACGTGTGTAAAGCATGGGTTGTGAATGTTGCAGCGAGGAGGAGACTGGAGCACTGGAGATGTCGTGTCTTAGGGCAGTACGTGGTGTATATATTATGCAGAGAATTCGTAACTTGGAGATTAGGAGGTGGTGCAGGGTTATTAAAAGTATTATCCAGTGGGCTGAGGAGGGGATGTTAAGGTAGTTTGGACATTGAGAGAATGGAGAAAAATAGGTTGACTTGGAGGGTGTATAAATCTCTGATGAAGGGAAGGCAGGGTAGGGGTTGCCCTAGGAAAGGTTGGAAAGAGGAGGTAAAGGAAGTTTTGCATGTGAGGGGTTTGGACATCCAGCAGGCTTGTGTGATCATGTTAGATAGGAGTGAATGGAGATGAATGATTTTTGGAATTTGATGAGCTGTTGGAGTGTGAGCAATATAACATTTTCTGAAGGGATTCACTGAAACCAGTTAGATGGACATGAATCGTGAAGACAGGAGGTACAGTGCCTGCACTCTGAAAGAGGAGTGGGGGATATTTGTAGTTTTGAGGAGCGTCTAAACTGTAGTATCATCATCTTATCCCTTGTGGGTCATTTAGCACATTAAGGGGTGGAGGTTTGATCGTCCATTAATTGTAGCCCAGTCCCTGTCCAATCAGGCTGGTTGGTGAGCACCTTTTTTTTTTTTTTTAAACATTGGCTGGCACTAGTAGTAGAAAAACTCTTGCAACTCATGAAAGGTATGTCAAAGGTAGGGTGATCCGACAAAGAAGAAATTAAAATTTTCCTTGTTTTAGCATTTAGTAATGTTGAAAATTTATATAGGAAGGCCCCGCTTATACAGCACGTTAGGTTCCAGGCTACTGTTGTAAAGTGAAAATTGCTGTAAAGTGAAACATAGCCTTTTTTTTTTTTTTTTACTTTCAAAAGCATTTAAAAGCTTGATAACATGTTTACACTATCATATATTAAGTGAGCAATATAACTAGGCCTAAAAAAATGCATACACAGTACACACAATACTTACCTTAAAACATTTTCATCCTTAACATATAGCGAGTGGTGATTAGATTTATTGTAGGAAGTGTGAATAAGTGAGGAATGGGTATAATTGAAAACTGCTCTATTAGGAAAATGCTGTAAAGTGGGGCCTGCCTGTACAGGAGAAGGGGTTACTAGCCCCTTGCTCCTGGCATTTCAGTCGCCTTTTACGACACATGGCTTACAGAGGAAGGATTCTTTTCCACTTCTCCTGTGGCTAAAGTGATAGTTGTTACATTATTTTTTCATCAGGTGAATTAATGTTTGTATATATGGTTATTTGGTGCATGTATGGTTGATTGGCTTACAATTATTTAATTGTTGGGGTAAAATTAAATTGCTAAATTATTTTATTTAATACAGTTTATCGAGGTTGGTGCTGCATTGACATTTTATCTTTTGTGTTTTGTTAAGTGGATTGATATTTTGTGTGAATGTTTCTAGCAAAAATCAATAAAGAAATGTGATGCTTCTGGTAAAAATAGATTTAATTTAATTAGAATTAATTTAATATTATTTTTCTAAAATAGTCTTCAAAATTCATTTATATTTTTTATATGGTGGTGGTTTAGCTCTGTTGGTCCTGTTGTATCATGGCTTTGAAGCCAGCGTCAGTCCTGTTGTATCATGGCTTTGAAGCCAGTGTCAGTCCTGTTGTATCATGGCTTTGAAGCCAGTGTTGGTCCTGTTGTATCATGGCTTTGAAGCCAGTGTCAGTCCTGTTGTATCATGGCTTTGAAGCCAGTGTTGGTCCTGTTGTATCATGGCTTTGAAGCCAGTGTTGGTCCTGTTGTATCATGGCTTTGAAGCCAGTGTTGGTCCTGTTGTATCATGGCTTTGAAGCCAGTGTTGGTCCTGTAGTGTGATGCAATGAGCTCAGGTCACTCAGATAAGCTGTGAGTGGTAAATTTAGGCCTAGATATGAGGGAATGGGTCTGTGGTAAGTGTGCACCATATAAAAAAAATCCTGCAGCATGCAATGCATACTGAGAGAAAAAAAAACGGCAGCTGTGTTTTTGGTTTAAAACAGTGACTTTGCGTTTTACTTTGTATGGTTTTTATGGTTGTACTCTTGGTCTCATTTGATAGAATGGAAGATATATTACAAAAATAGAGATGATTTTGATTAGTTTCAGGACTGAAAGTAGCTTGAAAATGAGCTCAAAGTAGCAGAAATGTTTGATTTTTGCCGATATTCCAGAGTTCACAAATAACGTCACTTTTACAATACGCATCAAACTGGCTAGTCTAATATGCATTTAGGAATGCACTGACATTATTTATACAATTATTACAATAATGCAGTAGTCTGCATAAAAGTAAATTTTCTATTTTTTTTTTTTGTGAATAAAAATTCAAAATGAGAAGCAAGTGTAATGTAAGAGGAACCTATTTTCATATTGGCAATTGTTGAATTTTGTGTGAAATTGTCCAAATTACAAATTTCTGATCAATTTATTGAGTAGTTGAAATAGGTAAATGGGCAGTTTCTTGTACTCATTTGATAGAATAGTAGGAAAACTAGCGAAATAGCTATGAGTTTGGTCAACTGTAACAATGGAATTGGCTGAAAAAAGAGCATAGAGTGGGCAAAATTGCCGATGCATAAATATCACCAAGACCGCTAACTTTGTGAGAGCATAATTCCGTAAGTTTTCCATCAAATTTTATACTTTTGGTTTCATTACCTTCAGAAAAACTCTCTTATCATTTCATAAGATAAAATAATCATTTTTTTTCTTTAATTCTTTGACCCTGGGAGCAAGTTTGCGAGCAGGGGTAGCAACACTGAAAGGGTTAAGGCTTACGTTGTGGGTTCTATTTTTGTTAAAATTCGTTACAATAAATGCATTTTTTTTTAATGGTTTTGGATGTTATGGAGTGAGGTGGTGCTAGACTGTTTAGGCTAAGTGGACAATTTGCTACTAAGCAAAATTTGCACAAAATGTTATCAAAATGTATGCAGTTGCTAAGTGAAATTGCACTGTGGACTAACCCTGCATCACTTTGCAGGTGGTGGGATAGCAACCATTATATGTAATGCACGAGTACTTGGGTTTTGTTATGGTGTTTGTTATTCAGACTGATTACAGGGTAACAAACATTATACATTTTCTGTTGCTAAGTTTAGCTAAGAATTCTTTACATTTCAGTACTATTAGATACCAGGCTCTTATTTTGATTACCTGTATGAGAGGGCTCTTCCAAAGTATATCTGCTGACTCTTTTTTTTACAGATTCAAAAGTGGGTTGCGCCCCCCATCGCAGGTGCCGGACAGTTCCATGTATCCAAAATCCCGCGGTCTGGTTCCCAAATAACCAGTCCTGTGTGGTCTCCACGTAGCTCTGCAGTGTTCGAAGATGATTATGACGAAGATCCAAGATATTTTGGTAAAGGTGTAGGAGAAACTGTGGTAAGTGGCAGTTGTAAAGTTCCATCTAAGAAATCTGTGACTCAGAAAGTTGAAAGTGCAGTTGTAAATAAAATTTCACATATAACAGAGGAAGGCTTGGAGAATGGTCACAATTGTATAGAAAATAATTCATCTCCTAAGAAGTTGATTAGTGGCTCAGAAGCACAATTAGTTGGCATTGAAGAATCACTACACTTGAGCATGGACAATGGATCTTGTCTAATTTTCGGACCCTTTGGAGCTCGGCGCACTTGCTATCACTATAGGCCTCAAGTCAAGCGCTGTGTGACATCTTTGTTTAAAACTTATCTAAGAAAGGTGCTACAAGGCTCTTCTTGTTGTAATTGTAAACAACTGGCTTCATACCCACATTCTTTTTCTACAAATCTTATATGCCAAAAAAAAAAACATCATAAGAGATGTTACCCCAGGAAGAATTTATCACATAAAAGATATTATCTTAGACATACCTCCATAAGAGCTCATTCACAGATGTTCGGCGGAAATATTCCATGTGCGTTTAGCAGCCTCATACGTAGGGAAAATATTGAATGGAAAGCCTCTATGCACCCGTTCACTTACGAGAGAATATTATGGCGCCTACCGTCCTCCCTCTGGAAACAGCTTGAGTTATGTTTGATAGATTTTGAGGATGATAATGCCTTACACTTCGTCACCCCAGTTATGTATTCATTACGGCGGTATAGTGGTCTCTCAGGATCTCGCATGGTATATTCTCTGAGTCGAGACAGTTATGGTGTCTCAGAGAGAGCTTGGGAAGACCTGGTGATGGCACTGTGTTTGTGTTGCATATTGGTATTTATTTATCGTGTGTATGGAGGTGTACATGGATGTGTAACGGAAATCCTGGATTGGATCTCTCTGTAGACTTTACAACATGAGATAAATGCAATTTATTACTTTACGTCAGATTATTCTATACTATCTGGTGAATTTATTCTTCATTTTTGAAGAAATTGCATTATGATTTGCATTATATTTTATATCAAAATTAGGGACTTTAAAATATAATTGGTGCATGCGATTTTTCAATTTGAAATGATAGCCGCCACATTCAGTGCCAGAATTACTAGTGTTTGCCATCAATTTATAGACAGACTGAACTGTTGATTAAATTTCAGTATTAAGTGTTGTCAAGTTATGAATAACTTGGTATTCTTAAGTACAGAAGTGTATTTAATGAATTTAAAATGTACGTATATTGATCATTTGTGCCTCCAAATTGATACTAAGCTTTCTTAATTGAACCAAAAATTCAGTTCTTTGAATATCGAAACTGATGAAGGAGAATTTTTTTTTTTTATTAATTTTAACTCTTATAAATCACAAGTGTTTAATCATCACCTGAAACAGTATTGTTATTTCAACATGAATTAATTTGCTACATCACTTGTCAAGTGTAGTGTCAGCATGGACCAAGCTTTATAGTGATCACCACTGCAGCCCAACACAATTTTCTTATGGGTTTCTTTAAACATGGGTCGAGTTGGTAAGAATGTTTAGTCACAGCGTGTTTAACCCTTTGACTGTCGGAGGCCCCTCTCTGAAACTGTCATTCTATGTCGGGAAATATTCGAAAAAAAAAAATTATTTTTTCTTATCAAAATGTTAAGATTATTTTTCTGATTGTTTAAATCCCCCCAAAAAAATTTTGAGATCAGTATTTACCGAGATATAGAGGCATAAAGTTGGCAAAAAATGAGCCGCGTATGGCAACAGCGGCGAATGCCGCTCACCCGGTAAACTTTGGTTTACTTCCTTTCGTAGGTTTCTTGTTTTTTTTTTCACTATTTTATTTTTTTTACATAACTTATGTGGTCTGTGAGACCAAAGTAAGGTGCAGTGTATATATATACACTCGTTGTATGCAACACAATAATCGCACAAACATTAGAATCATTATATTGTTTACAAAACTTGTTTACACCAACCAACAATAAAAAAAATTGTTTATTACTATTGTTCTATAATATATATACACATATATAATGACTAGACACTTTCCATCAACTGCAATTAGCACTTCAAAGCTGCAAGCTATGTGTGTGTGTGTGTGGGGACATCTAAATTTGCTGAGTCAGGGTAAGGCAGCTGTCAAAATGACATAATATACCATTACTCACCACCCCACACTGCCTGTCAACCTGTCAACACAAAAGGGGACCCATGTCTTCTTCTCCACAACCTCCTTCCTTTCCTTCATACCTACCTTCCTAGCTTCCTTTTTTCCTTCATTCCTTCCTTTCTTTCTGCCTTCCTTTCTTACATATTTCCTTCCTTCCTCTCATCTCTTCCTTCCTGCCTTCCTTTCTTCCTTCATTCCTTCCTTTATTTCTTCCTTCCTTTCTTACTTCTTTTGATCCTTCCTTCCTCTCATCTCCTCCTTCCTTCCTTTCTCTCTTTCTTTCTTTCTTACTTCCTTCCTTCTTCCTTTCCTCCTTCCTTACTTCTTTCCTTCCTTCCTCTCATCTCTTCTTTCCTTCCTTCCTTCCTCTCATCTCTTCTTTCCTTCATTCCTTCCTCTCATCTCTTCTTTCCTTCATTCCTTCCTCTCATCTCTTCCTTCCTTACTTTCTTTCTTTCTTCCTTCCTTCTGGTATCCTGGGCATTGCTTTTGGTCACAAACTCCTCAAAACCATGAAATTTATCTTCAGAGACACTTCCATCTGTGTTAGAGCTATCATTGAGGAAGAGAAATGTCCCAGATGCGCCAAGGAGTCAAATAATTCTTACTGCTAGGCATGCTGAACAAGAACTACTGAAATGGCGTTCCCACAATGCACCAGTGGCTGCCCGATTTTTTTTATACTGTGCACACTGACCACACAGACCCATTCTCTCACATGTGGGCCTACCAGCTTTCTCCTGCTTGATTTGAGGCCGCTAGAATTTAGGCGTATAAATACGTCCGAAACATTGGCTCGTAAGACGTATATATACGTCCGAAACAGTCAAAGGGTTAAAATTGCTGCTTATCTTAACACATACACAGTATTATGAGAGAAAATGCAGTTTTAATTGTTAAATTGGTTAATTGCAAATATTTTTGTTTGAGCATCATATAATCAATAATGAGTTTTCCTTGAGACTTTTTTGCTTCATTATGTTGTCTGTAAACTATCAATCCACAACTATGCATTAGAGCTTTATAAAATTCACATTTGAAAATTGAGAAATAAATTTTGTCAGCAGGGTGATGCAGAGTAGTTTGCTAATGGGCATGGCTGAAATTATATTATCTTGCAAAGTTAACGACAGTTTTCCTGATCATAAATTCGTTGTGGCTTTAACTCTGTAAAATCATGGAACTATGTACTTTACTCTATTTCTTTGATGTTAAATAAGAACTCAATAGTATAGACTGACCTAAGATAAGTTGGTAAGATTAAATAAAATTATATTACATTAATTTTAGCAAAATTAGGTAAGGTTGTTTATTTAGTTTTGGCAGCATATTTGAAATTTGTACATTATGATAATTCACATTAACATATCTATTAATGCATAAAAGAAAACTTACAAAAGGATTATTTTAGGACAGTTTAGCTTGCTTGACTGACTTGGCCTTGAAAGCATAAGATGCATTAAAATATGCTACAGGTGCCACTAGAACAACTGAAGAACATAAGTGGGCTGAGATGATCAATGACACAGTGAAGAAGACTCTGTACTGGTCTGTATTATGGCATTCAGCCTAAAGTTAAGAAATGCGACCTGGAGCTAATGTCTTCATCCATCCTTCCCTGCAATGAAAAATTAGTAAATGCAGGCACTCTTAAAATTTGAGGTTTAAGACTCTCCAATATTATTTTTTAACACACTGGCCCTCTCCCTCCGAAATGCATACACCATCACCCATTCAATAGTTGACTTGCCAGAAGTGTGCTGATATCATAGATCAGATGACCTCTGAACCACAACATCCTCACCTCCTCCTTTAGAGTCAGGGACTATACTACTTCCCACCTCCAGGATTTAAAGTCTGGAGTTAAAATAATTGGAAGATCTAGGTGTGAGCTTGTTGGATAAATCCAGCTGAGAAACACTGCTTTAAACAATAAAGGAGGAAAAGATCCATAACAAAAAATGTCATTTAAGGAACAGTTTAATTTCATTTTTGTCAAGGGAATTAGAGGACGGTGTTTGTGCTTCAGGAATGGTGTGTTAGCTTGTTTCTTAAATTATGATTATGTTTATAAACTGCTTTTCTTTATTAGTGTTTGTAGTATGTTCCCTTTGAGATCTAAATTTGTTAATATTCATAATCATTATTGTACCTCTATTTATAGTAGTTAAAGTAATTAATTTTTAATGGTGTGCATAAATTACTAGAGATGACTGAGAGTATCTTAATTAACAACTGTTGTGAAGTTCTCCTATAGAAAGTTTTGAAATGTGGTGGGGCATAGTTTTTCATTTTGTTTGAAAGACTTGATGAAAGGGTAATGTATTGTTTCTGAGGGGAGGGAAGGTATTAGAAGAATTGTTATTAAACTTTTGTTCAGAAGAATTGTGCTAATGTTTTAGAGATAATTTGCAAATATTTTTTGAAAGGGAATACAGATGCTTCTCACTTTACGATGGTTCCACTTAAGATATCTCAACTTTACATTGCTGCAATAGTGCTGCATATACAGTGGACCCCTGGTTTACATATAATTAATTCGTTCAAGAATGATGTTCAAGTGCCGTTACCAAACGAATTTGTTCACATGAGGAATACAGTGGAACCCTGAGTAACGATCATTCCAAATAACGATTTGTTCGGGTAGCGATTGCTTTTTATGGTCAATATTTTTCTCGTGTAGCGATCTTTACTCGTGTAGAGATACGTACCAGACCTGTCTGCCTGCCCTGCGCTTGCGCGCCTCCGCCCAGGACGGCAGTCTCGCGTTGTTTACACTTGAGTGAACAATACCCAGCGCGCTCTTTCAAACATTCACAATATATTTGTTGTCTTCTTTGGTGGTTTAGTGATTGTCACTGTGAAATAAGTCACCATGGGTCCAAAGAAGCTTCCTAGTGGCACCCCTGTGGTAAAGAGAATGAGGAACACCATCGAACTGAAGAAAGAGATTGTTGAAAATATGAGAGAGGCGTACGTGTGGGTGAGCTTGCCAGGATGTACGGAAAAAAACAATCTACTATTACCACTATCCCTGGCAAAGAGAAAGAAATCAAGGAAGCTAATGTTTACGAAAAATAGATCGAAAACAGTGGATGAGGTTGAGAAGTTATTGCTGCTGTGGATCAATGAAAAACAGTTAGCGGGTGATAGTATTTCCATGGCGATAATTTGTGAAAAGGCAAGGCAGTTGCACGCAGATCTTGTCAAGACAATGCCTGCAACCAGTGGTGAGGATAGTGATTTTAAAGCCAACAGAGGCAGGTTTGAGAGGTTTTAAGAAATGTAGTGGCATACACAATGTTGTGAGGCATGGTGAGGCAGCCAGCTCAGACAAACGTGCAGCTGAAAAGTTTGTGAGTGAATTTAAGGGATTCGTAGAGGCTGAAGAATTCCTCCCCCATCAAGTGTTTAATTGTGATGAAACAGGCCTGTTTTGGAAGAAAATGCCCAACAGGACCTTCATTACTCAGGAGGAAAAGGCACTGCCAGGACACAAGCCTATGAAAGACAGGCTAACTCTTATGATGTGTGCCAATGCCAGTGGTGATTTTAAAGTGAAGCCTTTACTGGTGTATCACGCAGAAAATCCCAGAGCCTTCAAGAAACACAATGTTAACAGGAATTATTTGTGTGTGCATTGGAAGGCTAACACTAATGCATGGGTCACTAAGGACTTTTTCATGGAATGGTTGACTAGAGTGTTTGGCCCTAGTGTGAAGAAATACCTCCTGGAAAAGAAATTGGGACTCAAGTGCCTCCTGGTACTGGACAATGCTCCTGCTCATCCTCACAACTTGCAAGAGTTGTTGGCTGACAACTTCAATTTCATCAGAGTGAAGTTCTTGCCTCCTAACACCACTCCTCTCATCCAGCCCATGGACCAGCAGGTCATTGCAAACTTCAAGAAACTGTACACCAAAGCAGTGTTTCAGAAGTGATTTGATGTGACCTCAGACACTGCATTGACCCTAAGAGAGTTCTAGAAAGATCACTTCAATATCGTGCATTGCATAGGCCTTATAGGTAAGGCTTGGGAAGGAGTGACTTCCAGGACTTTGAACTCTGCTTGGAGACCACTGTGGCCGGATTGTGTTGAAAAGAGGGATTTTGAAGGATTTGAGGCTGACCCTGACCCTGACGACCCTGTGCCTGTTGTGGAATATGTTGTGGAAGATATTGTGGCATTGGGGAACAGCCTGGGGTTGGAGGCGAGTAGTGAGGATGTGGAAGTGTTGGTGGAGGAGCACAGGGTAGAGCTAACAACTGAAGAGCTGCAAGAGCTGGAACTGGAACAGCATCAGACCAGAGCTGAGGTTATTGCTTCACAGGAGGAGGAAGAGAGAGTGAAGGAGGTGCCTTCTTCAGTGATTAAGGAAATGTGGAATAGGTTACAAAGTTTTGTTGAAAAACACCACCCTGAGCAAGCTGAAATGAGCCATCTGTGTAACCACTTCAGAGCCATGTTGCACTTCAGGAAAGTATTAAGAGTCGCCAGAAACAGATGACTGTGGACAGTTATTTCATGAGGCAGGGATCCAGTGACTCTCGAGCTGGTCCTAGTGGCATTAAAAGAAAAAGAAGGGAAGTAACCCCAGATAAAGACTTGTTACCTGAAGTCTTTATGGAGGGGGATTTCCCTTCCAAACACTAAGCACTCCCTCACTCCTCCCTATCTTCCAGATGCCAGCAAGTCTCTTCAATAAAGGTAAGTAAATGTTATTTTAAATGTTTATTTCAATATTTATTTATAAATTTAATTTTGTATGTAGTATTTGTGTGTGTTTTCTGTATGTAAAACTATAGTTATTCTTTAAAAAATGTATTTTTTGTCAATATTTTTGGATGTCTGGAACGGATTACGTAATTGTATTTACATTATTTCTTATGGGAAATAAGGTTTCGAATAATGATTTTTTCGTGTAAAGGTCTAGCTCCTGGAACGGATTAAGATCATTAGTCGAGGGTCCACTGTAATGTCAATTAGATTAGTCCTTTTAGACCCCCAAAAATACACTTACAAAAATACTTACAAAAAATACACTTACATAATTGTTCGAGTTTGGAGCAGTACGTAAACCTGGGGTCCACTGTACAGTAGTCGGGATTCAAGGACTTCAAAGCTCGTGTTTGCTACTTCTGGGTGGAAGTGTTGCAGGTTTTTATGATGTACAGTACTGTACATTTGTTGATAGGTTAAACTTGTATTCATTTGTTTACTTTTCAATACTGGTATTAGTAAGTTACAGTAATTATTTGTTGATTTACATATTCATTGACAGTATAGTTATTTATTTATGTACTTATTTATTTGTAGATGAATGGTTCAGAGAACTGACAAGTTGATAAATTAGACACATGTATAAACTGATGAAGCCACTTGTGTGGTGAAACATTTCCTCATTAAAGATACCCAAGTGTTGCACATGTGTCTAATTTATCAACTTATTTATTTATCATATACAGTGGACCCCCGAGTTTCGGCTATAATTCATTCCAGAAGGCTATTCAAGTGCCATTAACGAACGAATTTGTTCCCATAAGGAATAATGTAAAGTAGGTTAGTCCGTTTCAGACCTCAAAAATACACTTACAAAAGCACTTACAATATTACACTTGCATAATTGTTCGAGTTTTGAGGTGGTCGAAACTCGGGGGTCCACTGTATATATTCATATATGACTTAAGATATTTTCAACTTATTATGGGGTCATTGGAACGTAACTACATCGTAAGTCGGATGAGCACCTGTAGTCACAATACTAAAGAGTGTGACTGGCATGACTGGCATGTCTGGCAATGGTTGATTGAAATATTTAGCTATTTCTTGGCAACTGAAGGTTTATAATGGATGCAAGTGATAGGGAAAAAGTAAGACTAAGAGACCAGTTTTGTATCTGGCAGTTGGTCTCGTGATCTGATCTCTACTGTGCTACATACTATTTAATGCCTTTTGGTATTTCTTCCCTGCACCAAAGATTTAAAAAAATTTTTTTTTCAAATTTAGTGCAAGTTTCATATCTGTGATAATAAGGACTTGAGCTCTGATAGTGATGGGAGCTGCCCGGCCTGCCTAAAAAAAATAAGAAAACTGTAAAAATAGAAAAACTTTAAAACAAAAAAAAGTTGAGACATATGTCCATTACCAATAGCCAAGCTAGAAAACTGTCAGTTTATTGCATGACCTCTTGGTGCAAAAAAAAAAAAATGTAAGCTGTGTATTTAGTCTGTGCAGTTATTGAGGTTGGCTTTACCATCAGCTGAAATAACAGCTAAGCCATTTTATAATGAAGATAAATCTGGCCAGGCAACTACAATACTACATCTGGGTGATGATGTTATCTACATAAGGAATACAGTGTTATGTTTAGGTTGATGACAATGTTTCAACTGCTGTTGTTTGATTTTCAACATGTGATAAATATTATGTTTGGAGACTGTCTTTCTGAATATGCAAAAGTGCATACTAGAGTTATCAAGAGTTTTGATTTGGCTTGGTTCAATGAGATAGTGTCATGCAAAGTTTCTAAGTGTTTTCCGATGATCTGCTGTATTGTGTTCCGTATGTGTTTTTCATCATCAACGTTTATGGGATTGTGGTGAATTTTACCTACTATGTATGTATATTACTTGTGATTGCCAAAATTATGGATTTGGCTGTGTACATAATGAACCTGCTTGCTTTGCTAAGATGTAATCTATTAGTCACTATATAGGACTGATAACGTGCTGCTACTGCTGCTGAGTTTGGTATATTTAAGGTAGCACCATGTGATGTCTTTATATCTTGCTCCAGTTACATTCTTGTTACTCCTCTTTCCTAGCTAATTATCTCTCATACATCCTCTTGACTCTGGCCAACTAAATGTTTGAACTCTTAAAGAGTTGAGTGTATACCTACCTGTACACAACCATCCAGTGGACGTCGTCAGCCCAAGCAAGTTACCAAACAGCATACTTCCCACGTCATTCTGTATAGAGGAATATTGTTCTTTAATTAACTTAGGAACATTAATAATCCATTAAATACAGAAGTAATCACATGAAAGATTTTTTTTATCCAATTGATATTTTTTGTCAGTTATAATTTTTTGGGTATTTGTTTAGGTAATAGACTATAAATTTTCCAGTGTAGTTTGTGTCCCTTATTATAATTGTTTTTATGAGGAAGTTGTTTAATTAGAAAATGGCAGTTTTTATGACAAGTACTAGCTGTGAACTCCTCTTGCAACTTGTGAATACTTAGAGAAATTACTAGGCTCTAAGAGGATTCATGAGACAGCATTTTTAATTTCTCTTTAGAAAACTAAATATATAACACCATACGCAATGCAAAACATTGACAGACGTCAAATACCACTAATATTCCTAATGATGTAAAATTTTACCATGTACTTTGTTCAAGTCATTGATACTTGGTCCTGTGCAGGTATGAAATAAATTATGATGTATGTAGGAGTTTAAATCGTATTCGCAGCTACTACACAAGGTAGGCAAAATACAAAAAGTACCGTACTCAAACTTGGAGGCAATTAATCGTAGTTTAATATTTTACAAACCTGTTTAAAAAATGAGCTGTATTATATGTACATTTTAATAAACAGCATTTTAACTGTACTATGGTGATAAACAAATTTCTCCCCAAAAATTTATATGCTGTGCACCATATTTTGCAGCTGAGGTTTCTCATCATTGTGTGATCATGATGCATTTTTTTTAGCTCTGTAATGTTCTTGGTTCTACATTGCAAGAGATCTTCTTTGTCAATTCTTTTACTGGTACAGTTACTGGGTGGCTGCCTATTTACAACAATCTGTTGACAGGTAAGACACGTGTGCAACAATTAGGTATATTTATTCTGAAATGTTTCACCTACACAGTAGGCTTCTTCAGTTAAATACAGAGGAAGCCTACCGTGTAGGCAAAATGTTTTGGAATAAATATACCTAACTGTTGCACATGTGTCTTACTTATCAACTTGTTGGTATTGTATACCATTATCATATTCATAGTATTGACAGTACTGTACTTCTTGTTGGGCCACTTTATATATATAACTTCAAGTTCTCTGTATCCAAAATTAGTTCTATAACTTTTTACATGGCTCCCTATAATTATGCACTCCTAGCTGTTATTGTTCTTTGATATGTAGCTTGCCAAGCTGTGAAATTCATCTGCTTCTTTGGTTGTTGACTTGTGGAAACATCACATAGCTGCTAAAATATTCATATTGTAGTCGATTGAATTTGTTGGAAAATAAATTGGTTCACTTTTTCCTGGGACAGGGTGCAATATGAATTCTTCATATTCATTCAGTTTGTCTTACTGAAATTAGATTCTGGAAATCAGGCTTATGTTCTTTTTGCTTCCACACTTTTTTCTTTTTTCCTGGGGCCTTTTGGGCGTCCCCAGTCAAAAGGCTGTTTGACGAGCCTAATAATAATCAGGAATAACAAAAATACCCATTTTCTTCTTTATTTTACTTGTTTTCATAACCTTTTTAATCTTGAAACACGTAAGGTTTTCAGACATTAGCAAGGCCAGCAGTTTCGACTGTCTCTCCCCTTCGTTGTCCTTCCGTTTGTGCATATGGTTCAAGTTTGCTCCTACAATTTCCTTAGCTGAAGACTCATGTGTCTGCTTTGAACGTGCACTTGTGCTCACTTTTGGTCATTTCTAGTTGAATTTAGATGCTACTGCTTTGTACATGTACTGTAGCTCCCACTGCTCTGCTGGAGTGATAATGAATGCTGTTTTTCATTTGTATTTTTTTAAGAGGACTATTGCAGTTGGCCTTTTTTCTTTTTCTTCACATGCCTATCATAACCTTATTTTGTAATTTTCTTGTACTCTCAGCATGTATTGAAATTTATCCCCTCCCCCATTTTTTTATTTGATGGCTGTTTCAAATTCAGTAAACACACAAAAAAAGTAATTTTTTTCTGTTCCTAGGAATTTTTTTTATGGATACTTGCAGACTCCTCTGCACATAAAATAGTTTAGCATCTTTCACACTCCTTCAAGCAGTTGCCTCTTTTCTGACAATTTTCCTGTTCTGACTTGACATTTGTTAGATCTCTGGCAACCTTGTTGGTTTAAGTTGGTGACCATGGAGTATTTTTTAATCAAACCATGATTGAGCTTCTGACCAACCTCACATTGTTGCAAAGTGTATATTGGTCACACCAGACTCATTCATATGGCCATATGGAAGGCACCAGCACAATTCTGGAAGAATTGCCAGTTCATGCTTACAGTCCTCCAATAATTATTATTATTATTATTATTATTATTATTATTCATGGGGAAGTGCTAAAGCCATGGGGATCACACAGTGCTCTGTCCTTCATATTCAAAATTGGCTGTGCTGCATGTTTAGTAAGTGTACAAAAATAATCTTTTGCTGAGTTTCTAGACTTTCTGGCATTCAGAGCAATGAACTAGTATACTTCACTACCTTGTGGAAGATTTCTAGGTTGTGAACTTCATAACCTGTGTAAACCATTAGGTATCTAAAAGTTCTGCAGTTCAAAATCTTTGTCTCCTGCAGGTAGTTGTCCATTTCTTATCAATTTCCAGTCCTGACTGAGCTTTTGTGAGAGTGTTGGCAGCATTATTGGCCCAAGTTGTTTTTATGGCAGTATGGCAAACTCCATTGTTGGTTGTGGGAAAATGGTACTGTAATGGCTGCTTATTGGTTACACCAGGCTTGCCCATGGTATGGTGCCACCTATGACATTCAGTGATGACAGCCAGGTGTCTCTGGAAAGTCCAACATCCTTTGCTAGATTGCCCTATGTATCAGACAGCACATTGATTATTTTCTGTTTCAGTGTCCGGACATGCTTAAACTGTCTTGCCTTCCTTTCTGAAAGTCCAACCTTAATTGCAGGGTTCTTTTTTTCTGTAGAGCTCATTTACACTTTGAATTCCTCATTTCACCTTTGTACAGTAGTACTTGTTTCCACTTGATGTCAAGTGTCCTCCTTTATTATGCAGTATTGATTGCCGCTTTTCTCTCCCCCAAAGGTTTGGCACTTTCAGTTAACATAAAATATGAATTATAGTAATTTCTCTCTCTCAAAAAAAATTAATACAAGTAGTTACCATCATAAGAACTATATAAATGAATCAGTTGTCCTATAGTACAGAAGAAGAATAGGGTGTCCACAAAAGCTGTTTTTTTTTTCTCATTTTTATAGATGGAAATGGTAAAAGATACAAAAATGCAGTTGTCTTCATCTGGTATAATAGTTTCTATATACTAGCTTTATGGTTGTCTTATCTATGCTACCTCAACAAGTGCATCTCGAGTGGGCCTTAACACATCTCAATGATATATCAGCTCATTCCATGTATTGGCCAACATATCTAGTGTGACTTTAACAATGGTATCATATTAAAGCAGTCTGTGCTAAAATGTCAGTTACTGATATCTGGAAAATATAATCTTTTACAAAACCTCTACAAGTGTAAAGGTTTGATATTGAGGAAGCATGAAGTTCATTTGTTGGTAGTCATCAAACCCATTCTGTCTTCTAGGGAAATGGTTTACGAGAATTATGGTATGCTATCGTATGCACAGAACTGCATTTCTTATCTTTTACCATATTGTTTTAATAAATTTTTGAAATTGCAAAAGGACTTTGAAGATGCCAAGTATTATTCAGGCAATACAGTACATGTATAATCGAACATTGCACAAGTCCCAATACAGTATTTTAATTACCAATCACTAGAGAATGTTAAGGGTAGATGGTCTTAATGTCAGCACTAATTAAAATTGAACCTGTTCATGAGCTTATATTTAAATGTGTTGTGACAGTTTAGTTTTGTGTACAGTGACTTGTCATGATAAGAATGTGAACAAAACTAATCTTGTTGCTTACAACTGAAGGAGGCAGCATAATGTTGATATTTTAAGAACAACAGTCCATTGTGATTGGTTAGTGCATTAGCTTTTATTAGGCAATTTACTACTCTCAAAGTTTTGCTACAGACTAGTAAAAGGAATATGTGAAGGAGCAAATATTTTCTTCAGTCATGAATGCAGCTCTGTTTTTAAATGATAAAATGTTAGTTGTCTTCAGAGGAGTAGTCTTAGTAAAGCTAGAAAAGAAACTGTTGACAGCTAACAGGTAAATTTTTGCATATATTTTATTTACAGAAATGTTTGTAATGGTGCAAAAGCAGAAACTTGTGTATAAATTATATTTAGACAAGAAATATGTTGTTGAACAATATGCCTAATTTTTTTTTTTTAAATCAAAGTTCAAATTTTATAATCTGCTTTATATTAGACCATTTTGACATGTGGCATGATATGGTAATTTCACAGATGGAAACAAAATTGTATGCAGTTAGTCATTCAGCTGGATCTTTTTACATATACTGTAGTTAAAAACCTAGAGTCACCATGTGCTGATGACAGTATATTCTCACACTGAGGACCCATGTTTACTTGGCTCTGTGACAAAAGTATGCTGAAAGATTGCCAGGAAAAAGCCTGGCTATGAGAATAAGCCTCTCATGACCAGCAGACGTAGGATCGAGCCTTCACCCCTCCGTGCTGAAGGACTTGCATGGGTTTAGCACTTCATGTACTGTGTATTAGTAAAGAAATTTGGCCATTCTTAGAAAGTCTTGAATCAGTGTTGACCCAAGTGACTGCTGGTACAGGTATTTCAGTTTTGGTGAACTATCTGGGGTGTGTTAAAATATGGATTTGTATGGTCATTGGGAGGTGTGGCAATGTATTATGAGATCTGTAGCCTGAAGCACATTATTGATTGAAGGCTTATGTCACTGACATAAATGCACTTATGAAAGCTGCAAACTTGCAGTATTCATGTGATTGGTTACATCCTCTTGATAAAAACTTTGACAACATTGACATACTTTTAACAAAACTGTATTGTCTTCGACATGTTTTGGGACACATCCTGCTCCTTTCATCTTCTCCAGATAATGTCTATAGGAAACACTAATCAAAATCTGGGAACCTTCAAGCCTTGGACTAGGTGTTATGCTTTAAGGTACAGTAGTGTACTATCAGTATATTGTATAAAATGAATTGAACGTATTGTTGACATGTTAAGGAAATGTTTCTTCATTAACTGAAGCTTGTACAGTATTTGAATTTGAAAGGTGTTGAAAAAATATTTGTAGTCCAAGGTGCTTTGTTTATAGGTGCAGTGTATTATTATTTTCTATATTATAATTACTCAGTGTGTGCTTTAGCAAGGCTGTTAGTCTTCATGGGCTATTAAAAAATTGCATGACCACTTTCTTATGTTCGAATAAGTGTACTTATATTACTAGAAACCAAAAATGTGTAATGTTAATCACGATGAAGATGTATAAATACTCTAGAATTTCATCCGAGGATAATAGAAAATATCTGAAGTATACAGAACTTATAACATCCCTAAATGTGCTGTATGGAATTCATATAATGAGTATAGTTTTCTTAAATTTGTTCATGATTTTTAAGTTATTGTATGGAAATATATAAATATCTCCTGAATGTTATTGTAATGCTATGGTCAGACCATACAAAGAATTAATGAATGTCTTGTGTATCCAGCTACTTTTCTGTGATTTATTTGTCTTATGTACAGTATTTTAAAGAATTACAAACTTGAAATATTAATTTTTCAGAAAAAAAATGAGTTCATATTATTGGGTAAAGAAAAATCTCAACAAGTGAGATGTTTTATCTTGAAATTGTTACTCTGAAACTGAATTATGTATATTTGTTACTAGAAGGCTAATCTCGACTTAGGTTATTGTAGAGGTGTGTGTAAAATTATAATTAATTCTTATAAAATCATTCAGAGATTTACTTACATATTGACAAGGCAAACAATGCTTGTATGTAACATATGTAGAAAAGCTAGACAAAATTACATCACTGTAGTTATGACTATTAATCTCAGCAATTCTAGTCGTATGGCAGCTTCTGTATTGCTAGCGAAGCATCTTAGACGAGTGTTGCTAAATATGTTAAAGATTATGTGAAACGTTTGATGACAATACAGTATTACGGTACTGGTGAAAAAGAGCGTCAGTCTTAAAATTTTATAACTGAAAATCAGATGGATTAAGCTTGTATACATTTGTCTAATGAAAAGTTTAGATGGTCAGAACTGAATATAAGCAGTTATAATTATATTTTCTTATTTGTGAAATTGTCTCATAATTTTTTACAAACTTGTACCTGTTTATTTATTTACTTGAGTTTGCTGTAAACATTATGACCATTCTCAGAACTAATGGTTTACAGCACAAATCTCTAATCTATATTCCTAATATTTCACAATGTATATTTATTATATTGGGGCATTATACTCTTCAGGAAAATTGCTCTTCATTTTATTTTCCTAATAACCTTAATAAACTGTTGTTGTAATGAACTGAATTACAGTACCATGTGGAATTATCATCGGTGTGTACTCTATATGGGAAATTAGTAAGTATTATATACTAAACTTGTTCTGAGAGTAGATTTCGTTGTGGAAGGATTAGTCTTTGTTGATATGCTGCACTGGCTAGTGGCTTCCACACTAGGATAACCTTGGAGAATCAAGTGCTGTTTCTCTGCATATTATGGAATTCTGAATGCCTTTCTCATTTCTGCTCTCCTGGAAGTTCAGCCTGTTCCAGAAGCTACACACACTATTTTTTTTTCCTCCCCTAAGAACTGAGGCTCATTGGTATAACAAAACATTTAATGAGGCTCATTGGTAGGTTTCCCTGAGGTGAACACTCCTTTCTGGACTGCCTTAAACTGCAATGACTGGTACACTCCTTACCAATTTATATTTAACTGGATTGGTAGTGGTCATCATCTGACTAAGACCCGCGTCAGGAAACACTTGTCCTGACGAACCTTACCTAACCTAACCTGTGATGGCCAGTAACCTATTTTTTTTTTTTTTTTTGAGAATCCTCAATCCTTTATTGGATCAAACCTAAGTCCTCTTTAAGGGGAGCTCCTTGTCATGGTAAAGAGGCTATCGGTCTGAGGAATTCGACCTCTTGGTCTTCTTCCTCAGACCGAACCTAATTACCCCCCAATCTCCCTTTCCCTTTTTCCCCATCCTCCCTTTTTCCCCATCCTCCCTTTTTCCCCATCCTCCCTTTTTCCCCATCCTCCCTTTTTCCCTTTCCTCCTCCTCCTCCTCATCCCTCCCTTATTTCCTTCCCATTTTTATCCTAGGAGCTTCCCTCCACAGGCATTCTAGTTCCTAGGTAGGGGGAAGGGTACCGTGGTCTTCCCCTTTCCATTGAGGTTCTTGGCGGTGGTGTAGTTTGCCGTGGAATCTGGATCGCCTGGGGATGCCCCTCCCTCTCCGGTCTCCCGGGGGGTGGCTTTGGGTATCTTTCGGGCGACGGGTGTATCTCTGGAGGCCACCTTTCGGATTCCAGGGGTGGTGACCGAAGGAGGTATGCTTTGTGGCGGATATCCGGCCGCCCTCTCTTTTGTCCGCCGAGGTAGCTTGGATGTGAGGTTGCTATCCCGGATCGCTGGTTTACTGGCGTGAAGGGTAGGGTATGGCACGGGTTCCATGCAGCATCTGCCCTACTTGCGGTGTTGAGGTCCTCTTGGGCGCGGAGGGTGATTTACGCCCCTTTCATTCCTCCTAGGAGCTATTCCTCCACGTTCCCCCCTTTTTTTTTCTTTTTTTTATTTTTATTTTTTTTTTTCATAAAAACAAAAAGAAAGAAGAAACCTAACCATGGATGTCTTAGCCCGTGAACCTAACCATGGATGCCCTAAACTTTGAACCTACCCCCAGGCCCCTTCCTGATACCGCACCCAGTACTGACCCTGCCTCGTTAATGGACAACTCTTAGGACATCTCTAATACCCCTGTACCTCTTGCTGGTGCCGGTTTGTCACTTGCTTCCGGTACCGGGGTTCCGACCGACCCTTTTGACAAGTCTGACCTCCGCTCTTCTCTGAACTTGATTCCGGCTTCTCCCTCAACGGTGCGGCAATTTTCGGATCACTCGCCCGTCCCACATCGGACCACCCCCGGTCCCACATTCAAATGACCAAGACCCTTACATGACGATTCGACACTTTCTTCTCGTTCATCTCAGAAATGACCAACTCGTCACGCACTCCCCTTAAACACTGTTTCACACTACTCAATGGACAACGTTTTTACTCTGACAGACTACTACAACTACCTATCTTTCCGATCATAGTATTGGTAAACCTCTCCTACGCCATGTAGGTAAAGATATCTCATTTCACGCTCTCAAGAGTGGCACTTGCATCATCACGGTCCAGAATGCTGGCCAAGCTCGCGATCTTTCTCTTCTTACTACCATAGATACTATTCCTATCACTATTGACAAGCATCATTCTCTTAATTCTTGTAGTGGTACTGTCATTTTACCCCACACCATTGTCCAACGGAATTTCCAGACATGTGGTGATGACATTTTGGAGCAGCTTGAGCTCCAAGAACTCCCTATCCTTAAGGTTGACACTTTAGTCCTCCCTGCCAATAAGCAAAGATGTTATCCTTGCAATCCTCTTTAAGGGGGGCTCCTTGTCGCGGTAAAGAGGCTATCGGTCTAGGAATTGGACCTCTTGGCCTTCTTCCTCAGACCGAAACTAATTACCCCCCAATCGCCCCTCCCTTTTCCCATCTTCCCCATCCTCCCTTTTCCCTTTCCTCCTCCTCCTCCTCATCTCTCCCTTATTTCCTTCCCAGTTTTACCCTGGGAGCTTCTCTCCTCAGGCATTCTAGTTCCTAGGTAGGGGGAAGGGTATCGTGGTCCATCCCATTCCGTTGAGGTCCTTGGCGGTGTAGTTTGCCGTGGAATCTGGATCGCCTGGGGATGTCCCGATCCCTCTCCGGTCACCCGGGGGGTGGCCTTGGGTATCTTTCGGGCGACAGGTGTATCTCTGGAGGCCACCTTTCGGATTCTGGGGGTGGTGGCCGAAGGCGGTATGCTTTGTGGCGGATATCCGGCCGCCCTCTCTTTTGTCCGCCAAGATGGCTCGGTGGATGTGAGGTTGTTGAGGTCCTCTTGGGCGCGGAGTGGGATTTACGCTCCCTTTCATTCCTCCTAGGAGCTATTCCTCCACGTTCCCCCCTTTTTTTATTCTTTTTTTTATTTTTATTTTATTATTTTTTTTTCTTAAAAATAAAAAGAAAGAAGTAACCTAACCATGGCTGACCCAATCCATGAACCCACTACCCCCGGGCCCCTTCCTGATACCGCACCCAGTACTGGCCCTGCCTCATTAATGGACAAATCTTTGGACACCTCTCATGCCCCTGTACCTCATGCTGGTGCTGGTTCGTCATCTGCTTCAGGTACCAGGGACCCAACTGGCCCTTTCGATACGTCTGACCTTCGCTCTTCTCTGACCTTGATTCCGGCTTCTCCCTCGACGGTGCGGCAATTTTCGAATCGCTCGCCCGTCTCTTATCTGACCACCCCCGGTCCCACACCCAAACGACCAAGACCCACACATGACGATTCGACACTTCCTTCTCGTTCATCTCAGAAGCGACCAGCTCGTCACGCACTCCCCTTAAACACTCTGTTTCAAACTACTCAATGGACGAAATTTTTTACTCTGCGACCGATTTCTAATACCTATCTTTCAGACCATAGTATTGGTAAAGCTCTGCTATGCCATGTTGGTAAAGACATCTCATTTCACGCTCTCAAGAGCGGCACTCGCATCATCACGGTCCAGAATGCTGGCCATGCTCGCGATCTTTCTCTTCTTACAACCATAGATTCTGCTCCTGTTACTATTGACAAGCACCATTCCCTCAATTCTTGTTGTGGTTCTGTCATTTTGCCCCACACCACTGTCCAACGGAATTTCCAGACATGTGGTGATGACATTTTCGAGCAGCTTGGCTCCAAGAACTCCTATCCTTAAAGTTGACACTTTTGTCCTCCCTGCCAATAAGCGTAGACGTTATCCTTGCAATATAGCTCGTTTAACATTTGACTGCCGTGAACTACCACCTTCGGTTTACATTGCAGGTCAACGTTTGCAATCCGAGTGACCCTACACCGCAAAAGTGTAGAAACTGCTGGCGTTTT
>WNWK01017626.1:0-41967 GCA_009830355.1 Cherax destructor
CTGCTGGTGCTGCTGGTGGTGGTGCTGCTGCTGGTGCTGGTGCTGCTGGTGCTGCTGCTGGTGCTGGTGCTGGTGCTGGTAGTACTGCTGGTGCTGCTGGTGCTGGTGCTGCTGGTGCTGCTGCTGCTGCTGGTGCTGGTGCTGGTGGTGCCACCCGAGTCAACTTTCACCATGGTCGGGTATTAAACATCTTACCCCGTCAGACTGACTCCCTTTCACCCTCCTCCACCACTCCACTACCTCCACTCCACTACCTCCACTCCACTACTTCCACTCCACTACCTCCACTCCACTACCACTCTGACCCCAAAATCATCCATTCCCCTTCAACCCATTTCAGTGCTCCCCTTCCCCTCTCAACCCCCTGCAACCCACTCCAGTGCTCCCCTTCCCCTATCAATCCCCTTCAACTTACTTCAGTGCTCCCCTTCCCCTCTCAACTCCCGTTAACCCATTCCAGTGCTCCCCCTTCCCCTCTCAACCCCCTTCAACCCACTCCAGTACTCACCTTCACCTCTCCAACCCTTTCTAGTGCTCCACCCTCCCCCTCTCCAACCCCTTTCAACCTGAATAGTGCCCACGCATGCCCACGTACCCACGCATGCCCACGTTCCCAAGCATGCCCACGTACCCTAGTCATGTCCACGTACCCAAAGCATGCCCAAGTACCCCAGGCATGCCCACGTACCCCAGACATGCCTACGTAACCAGGCACATGCCCACGTAACCAGGCACATCCCCTTTTCCCAAGCATGTCAACGTATCCCAGGAATGCCCACTTACCCAAGTATGCCCACGTACCCCAAGCTTGCCCACGTACTCCAGGCATAACCACGTATCCTAGGCATGCCCACGTACCCCAAGTATGCCCACATACCCCAAGTATGCCCAAGTACCCTAGGCATGCCCACGTACCCCGAGCATGCCCACGTACCCAAGCATGCCCACGTACCCCAAGCATGCCCCCGTACCCCAGACACGCCCGCATACCCCAAGTATGCCGACATACCCCAAGTATGCCCAAGTACCCTAGGCATGCCCACGTACCCCGAGCATGGCCACGTACCCAAGCATGCCCACGTACCCCAAGCATGCCCACGCACCCCAGGCATGCCCCCATGTACCCCAAGCATGCCCACGTACCCGGGCATGCCCACGTACCCAAAGCATGCCCACATCGGCCGTTTCTCACCAAGGCAGGGGACCCAAAAAAGAAGAAACTTTCATCATCATTCACTCTATCACTATCACTAACACTAATATTCTATCTATTGGTAGATATAATATGAACACTGTCCCCAGGCATGCCCATGTACCCCAGGCATGACCATGTACCCCAGGCATGCACATGTACCCCAGGCATGCCCACGTCATCGACGTGACGGTAAGTTTTATTATTATTGTTATTATTATTATTATTATTATTATTATTATTATTATTATTATTATTATTATAAGATAGAGTAATCAACATTGGTTGCTGGTACGATAAACATTGATGATTTTTGCAATAAATGAGACGGATCAATTTGTTGTTGTTGCTGTTGCAGTGCCTCATGCAGAGTCAGTTTGGTGTGAGTCATAAAGACTGAAGGAACAAAGTCAGTCTAGGGTGAGTCATAAAGTCTGAAGGAACAGAGTCAGTCTAGGGTGAGTCATAAAGTCTGAAGGAACAGAGTCAGTCTAGGGTGAGTCATAAAGTCTGAAGGAACAGAGTCAGTCTAGGGTGAGTCATAAATTCTGAAGGAACAGAGTCAGTCTTGGGTGAGTCATAAAGACTGAAGGAATAGAGTCAGTCTAGAGTGAGTCATAAAGTCTGAAGGAACAGAGTCAGTCTAGGGTGAGTCATAAAGACTGAAGGAACAGTCACTCTAGGGTGAGTCATAAAGACTGAAGGAACAGAGTCAGTCTAGGGTGAGTCATAAAGACTGAAGGAACAGAGTCAGTCTAGGGTGAGTCATAAAGACTGAAGGAATAGAGTCAGTCTAGGGTGAGTCATAAAGACTGAAGGAATAGAGTCAGTCTAGGGTGAGTCATAAAGACTGAAGGAACAAAGTCAGTCTAGGGTGAGTCATAAAGTCTGAAGGAACAGAGTCAGTCTAGGGTGAGTCATAAAGACTGAAGGAACAGAGTCAGTCTAGGGTGAGTCATAAAGACTGAAGGAATAGAGTCAGTCTAGGGTGAGTCATAAAGACTGAAGGAACAGAGTCAGTCTAGGGTGAGTCATAAAGACTGAAGGAACAGAGTCAGTCTAGGGTGAGTCATAAAGACTGAAGGAATAGAGTCAGTCTAGGGTGAGTCATAAAGACTGAAGGAATAGAGTCAGTCTAGGGGAGACAGACTTCTATGGGAGGAAATATTCAATTTAAATTTTAATAACACTATGACATAGGAAATAAAAGGTTTTAACTGTAGTCAAAATGGCTGGAAATTCTTGACTTACTGGAGGAACTGCGAGACTGTTTTAAAAAAACAGTTTGTGACTGGACCAACGAGGGGAAATAACTTTGCTTGATATGTTTATGGAAAACAGTGAGACCCTGGTTAATAACCTGGAGATTACAGTGGAACTTGGCACGAGCGACCACACATCGATTATAGTGAACAGTGAAGGGAAGTGCGTAAGTCAGGGTAACACAGGAAGGTTCACAAAGTATTGTTCAGTAGATCTACATAGTAGAGAGACCACCAGTCACGTCTCAACTGACGTAGCGAAGACAACCATCAATATAGATGATTCTAAATGAGTTAACATATTCAGGCATCTTTTAGGAAAGAGTTCTGATATTATACAACCTTAATACTTATTACTTAAGAGGGTTTGATTTCTTCTCGCTTGTAATAAAGAAAACCCTTAAAGAAGCTCGGGAAGACTTTCACTTGTTGATCCTGTCGTCTATCATAAGTGAATAGGCGTTGGATTCTCTTAACAATAAGTACCGAGGTTGTATAGGATATAAACGCGCTCGTAAGGAGTTAGATAATTTTTAAATGAGTTTGATAGCATTAATAAATCTAAAAAAGATTTTCACTTGTTAACAGATCAAATCCTTTTAAAAGATATCAAACTCCTGATCCTATACAAGTTCGGTACTTATTACTAAGAGGGCTTGAGCTTCCTTTTCGCATGTCATAGACGGTAGGATTAAGAATTGAAAGGTTTTCCGAGCCTCATTAGCGTGCTCAAATTCTCCTATCAAAGTATGTAACTCTTTATATATATGACTCCTCATGTTATACGACTTCGGTGCTTATTGCTAGGAGGATTCGATTCCTTCTCTGAGGTAACAATCAACAAGTAAAACACGGGAAAGTCTTCCCAAGCCTCATTAAGATGATCTAACTTCTCTAAGAAGTTTCTAACCCCTTAGAATGCAGGTCTTGATCCTGTACCACCTCGCTGCCTGTTGCTAAGAGAGTCCCACTCCTTATTATCTGGTAACACTGCCTGGTAACACTTTCTGTAACACTGTCAGGTAACATTGTCAGGTAACACTGTCAAGTAACACTGGCAGGTAACACTGTCAGGTGACACTGACAGGTAACACTGTCAGGTAACACTGGCACGTAACACTGACAGGGTGTAGATGAATGGTTCAGAGAACCGACAAGTTATAAATTAGACACATATGCAACATTTGGGTATCTTTATTGAGGAAACGTTTCGCCACACAGTGGCTTCATCAGGTAACACTGACAGGTAAAACTGTCAGGTAACATTGGCAGGTAAGACTGTCAGGTAACACTGTCAGGTAACACTGTCAGGTACCACTGTCAGGTAACACTGTCAGGTGACACTGGCAGATAACACTGTCAGGTAACACTGTCAGGTGACACTGTCAGGTAACACTGACAGGTAACACTGTCAGGTAACACTGTCAGGTGACACTGTCAGGTAACACTGACAGGTAACACTGTCAGGTAACACTGGTAGGTAACACTATCAGGTAGCACTGGCAGCTAACACTGGCAGGTAAAACTGACAGGTAACACTGACAGGTAACACTGGCAGGTAACACTGGCAGGTAAAACTGATAGGTAACACTGACAGGTAACACTGTCAGGTAACACTGTCAGGTAACACTGGCAGGTAACACCTTCAGGTAACACTGTCAGGTGACACTGTCAGGTAACACTGACAGGCAACACTGTAAGGTAACGCTGTCAGGTGACACTGTCAGGTAACACTGACAGGTAACACTGTCAGGTAACATTGGTAGGTAACATTGGTAGGTAACACTGCCAGGTAACACTGGCAGCTAACACTGTCAGGTAACACTGTCAGGTAACACTGAGAGGTAACACCGGCAGGTAACACTGGCATGTAACACTTGCAGGTAAAACTGATAGGTAACACTGACAGGTAACACTGTCAGGTAACACTGTCAGGTAACACTGTCAGGTAACACTGGCAGGTAACAATGGCAGGTAACACTGTCAGGTAACACTGACAGGTAACACTAGCAGGCAACACTGGCAGGTAACACTGACAGGTAACACTGAGAGGTAAAAATAACAGGTAACACTGGCAGGTAACACTGTCAGGTAACACTGTCAGGTAACAATGGCAGGTAACACTGGCAGGTAACACTGACAGGTAACACTGACAGGTAACACTGACAGGTAACAATAACAGGTAACACAGTCAGGTAACACTGGCAGGTAACACTGTCAGGTAACACTGTCAGGTGACACTGCTCCTTCCTTAAGTGAATGTATCCTGACCTGGCTGTGTCGTGGCATTGGCGTAAGCCGGTGGGAGACTAGGACCTGCCTCGCATGGGCCAGTAGGCTTTCTGCAGTGTTCCTTCTTTCTTATGTTCTTATAACATTCAGGTGACAC
This sequence comes from Cherax destructor, assembly GCA_009830355.1. Lineage (NCBI taxonomy): Eukaryota > Metazoa > Arthropoda > Malacostraca > Decapoda > Parastacidae > Cherax > Cherax destructor. The sequence goes on from WNWK01017626.1 coordinate 4,844, forward strand.
TGTCAGGTAACACTGACAGGTAACACTGTCATGTAACACTAGCAGGTAACACTGTCAGGTAACACTAGCAGGTAACACTGTCAGGTAACACTGGCAGCTAACACTGTCAGGTAACACTGTCAGGTAACACTGGAAGGTAACACTGGCAGGTAACACTGGCATGTAACACTGGCAGGTAACACTGTCAGGTAACACTGACAGGAAACACTGTCAGGTAACACTGACAGCTAACACTGACAGGTAACACTGTCAGGTAACACGGGTAGATAACACTGGCATTTAAAACTGACAGGTAACACTGACAGGTAACACTGTCAGGTAACACTGTCAGGTAACACTGTCAGGTAACACTAGCAGGTAACACTAGTAGGTAACACTGGCAAGAAACACTGGCAGATAACACTGTCAGGTAACACTGGCAGGTAACACTGTCAGGTAACACTGTCAGGTAACACTGACAGACAACACTGACAGGTAATACTGACAGGTAACACTGGCAGGTAACACTGGAAGGTAACACTGTCAGGTAACACTAGCAGGTAACACAAGCAGGTAACACTAGCAGGAAACACTGGCAGATAACACTGTCAGGTAACACTTGCAGGTAACACTGTCAGGTAACACTGTCAGGTAACACTGACAGGCAACACTGACAGGTAATACTGACAGGTAACACTGGCAGGTAACACTAGAAGGTAACACTGGCAGGTAACACTGGAACGTAACACTGGCAGGTGACACTGTCAGGTAACACTGTCAGGTAACACTGAAAGGTAACAATAACAGGTAACACTGGCAGGTAACACTGGCAGGTAACACTGACAGATAACACTGTCAGGTAACACTGACAGGTAACACTGACAGGTAACGCTGACAGGCAACACTGACAGGTAATACTGGCAGGTAACACTGGCAGGTAACACTGACAGATAACACTGTCAGGTAACGCTGGCAGTTAACACTGGAAGGTAACACTGGAAGGTACCATTGGCAGGTGACACTGTCAGGTAACACTGTCAGGTAACACTGACAGGTAACACTGGCAGGAAACACTGGCAGATAACACTGTCAGGTAACACTGGCAGGTAACACTGTCAGGTAACACTGACAGGTAACGCTGTCAGGTAACACCAAAGAGTATAGTTGTCACACCCAACAGTACAGTTATCACAGCCAACAGTACAGTTGTCACAGCCAACAGTACAGTTATAACACCCAACAGTATAGTTATCTCTGTCAACAGTACAGTTATCACTGCCAACAGTACAGTTATCACTGCCAACAGTACAGTTATCACACCCACCAGTACAGTTATAACACCCAACAGTATAGTTGTCTCTGTCAACAGTACAGTTATCACTGCCAACAGTACAGTTATCACTGCCAACATTACAGTTATCACTGCCAACAGTACAGTTATCACACCCACCAGTACAGTTATCACTGCCAACATTACAGTTATCACTGCCAACAGTACAGCTATCACTGCAAACAGTACAGTTATCACTGCCAACAGTACAGTTATCACTGCCAACAGTACAGTTGTCACACCCACCAGTACAGTTATCACTGCCAACAGTACAGTTGTCACACTTACCAGTACAGTTATCACTGCCAACAGTACAGTTATCACTGCCAACAGTACAGTTATCACTGCCAACAGTACAGTTATCACACCCACTAGTACAGTTATCACTGCCAACAGTACAGTTACCACTGCCAACAGTACAGTTATCACACCCACCAGTACAGTTATCACTGCCAACAGTACAGTTGTCACACCCACTAGTACAGTTATCACTGCCAACAGTACAGTTATCACTGCCAACAGTACAGTTATCACACCCACCAGTACAGTTATCACTGCCAACAGTACAGTTACCACTGCCAACAGTACAGTTATCACACCCACCAGTACAGTTATCACACCCACCAGTACAGTCATCACTGCCAACAGTACAGTTATCACTGCTAACAGTACAGTTATCACTGCCAACAGTACAATTGTCACTGCCAACAGTACAGTTATCACACCCACCAGTACAGTTATCACTGCCAACAGTACAGTTACCACTGCCAACAGTACAGTTATCACTGCCAATAGTACAGTCATCACTGCCAACAGTACAGTTATCACTGCCAACAGTACAGTTATCACTGCCAACAGTACAGTTATCACTGCCAACAGTACAGTTATCACACCCACCAGTACAGCTATCACTGCCAACAGTACAGTTATCACTGCCAACAGTGCAGTTATGACTGCCAACAGTACAGTTGTCACTGCAAACAGTGCAGTTATCACTGTAAACAGTACAGTTATCACTGCTAACAGTACAGTTATCACTGCCAACAGTACAGTTATCAATGCCAACAGTACAGTTATCACTGCCAACAGTACAGTTATCACTGCCAACAGTACAGTTATCACACCCACCAGTACAGTTATCACTGCAAACAGTACAGTTATCACTGCAAACAGTACAGTTATCACTGCCAACAGTACAGTTATCACTGCCAACAGTACAGTTACCACTGCCAACAGTACAGTTATCACTGCCAACAGTACAGTTATCACACCCACCAATACAGTCATCACTGCCAACAGTACAGTTATCACTGCCAACAGTACAGTTATCACTGCCAACAGTACAGTTGTCACTGCCAACAGTACAGTTATCACACCCACCAGTACAGTCATTACTGCCAACAGTACAGTTATCACTGCTAACAGTACAGTTATCACTGCCAACAGTACAGTTGTCACTGCCAACAGTACATTTGTCACTGCCAACAGTACAGTTATCACACCCACCAGTACAGTTATCACTGCCAACAGTACAGTTACCACTGCCAACAGTACAGTTATCACTGCCAACAGTACAGTTATCACACCCACCAGTACAGTTATCACTGCCAACAGTACAGTTATCACTGCCAACAGTGCAGTTATGACTGCCAACAGTACAGTTGTCACTGCCAACAGTGCAGTTATCACTGCCAACAGTACAGTTGTCACTGGTAACAGTACAGTTATCACTGCTAACAGTACAGTTATCAATGCCAACAGTACAGTTATCACTACCAACAGTACAGTTATCACTGCCAACAGTACAGTTATCACACCCACCAGTACAGTTATCACTGCCAACATTACAGTTATCACTGCCAACAGTGCAGTTATGACTGCCAACAGTACAGTTATCACTGCCAACAGTACAGATATCACTGCCAACAGTACAGTTATCACTGCCAACAGTACAGTTATCACTGCCAACAGTGCAGTTATGACTGCCAACAGTACAGTTATCACTGCCAACAGTACAGATATCACTGCCAACAGTACAGTTATCACTGCCAACAATACAGTTATCACTGCCAACAGTGCAGTTATCACTGCCAACAGTGCAGTTATCACTGCCAACAGTACAGTTATCACTGCCAACAGCACAGATATCACATATGTGTGTGTGAGTTGCCTGAGGAAGCTCTAGTCGTGTTACTTGTAACAGGGTGCAGTGGGTAACAACCACCCACCTGCCCACCCTAAAGTTCATCCATCCATTCTCCTGCCCACCCACCTACCCACCTATAGCCCACTCACCTGCCCACCGTCCTGCCCACCGTCCTGCCCACCCACCTGCCCACCTAACTGCTTGAAGATCACCTGACTGCTTGACCACCAACCCCAAAACAACATATCTTCCTTGCCCACTTAACCCACTCTGGTGGGTCCCAGTACCCTCAGCCCACTCTGGTGGGTCCCTGTACCCTCAGCCCACCCTGGTGGGTCCCAGCACCCACTACCCACTCTGGTGGGTCCCTGCATCCACTACCCACTCTGGTGGGTCCGTGCATCCACTACCCACTCTGGTGGGTCCCTGCACCCACTACCCACTGTGGTGGGTTCCTGCATCCATTACCCACTCTGGTGGGTCCCTGCACCCATATTGTGTCGTTCTTGGTAGCGGGAATGCAATGATAAGGCTTCGGAGGCTTCTTACTTTATTAATATAAAGTGCGGAGTACACAGGCTGTGTTAGTGGCCATGGCCCGGCAGGGCCATGCGCCTTGCGAGGGAGAGAGAAGTAGGCCTTGTTGTCTGAGTGAAGGCCGCTGCGTTAGTGAGAGAGGGCCAGGGCGGGTCTGGTTGATGTTGGTACGCCTACCAGGCTTGCCCTCTGGCGGAAACTATGGAAACTAGCATGGCACGAAATATGAACTCAGCTGGCAGACAGCATGGCTGTCTATGCAGAGAGTACAGGCTGTCTACATCGCTCGGCCACACGCCCATGGTCGTCCCTGACCATGACTGGCAGTAAAAAAAACTCGGTCTCTCTCTCGCAAGAACAGGTCACAGAACACGAAAGAAAAATAAATATATACACAAACATATGGACATGGAAAAAAAACTTCCTCCAGAGAGGGAAGAAAAAAATGTGTGCGTCGTGGTCTAAGGGAGTGAGCGTTGATGCAGCACTGCACGCCTTCCTGCATCTGAACACATACTGCAACACGGGAGACATAGCTGCGGCTGAGCTGTGACGTAACAGGGTACGGTCTCCTCTGGGAGGTGAAGCAGACATCGTAGTAGTTGCTGCAGGGTTCACTCAACCTGGGGCACAACCTGCTGGTGCCCTGGAGTGAGGCGTCGTCAGTTGTCGCAACTGGGCAGGACTTCTGCTGGCAAGCGACTCAGGAGGATCTTCCTCGACTGGTACTGTCGCTGGGGCTGTCGCTGCTGGCGAGTGTGGAGTGAGTCGTGACAGGGACGACTCGGCAAAACATCTGGAGGTCGTAACAGCATACACCATACTGCAGTGAGTGGACTAGCAGTCAAAGTGACATCATCTTTGTGCAGGCTGCTCACTGAAGCTGTGACACGAGGCTGACAGTCACCTGCCGACAGGCTTGAACTGCAGCTTGACGAGTGTCATCTCTCGACAATAGAAGTTACAGCAGAGGATGGGTCTAAGCGTCCCCAGATAGGTCATCTACAATAACCAGTCTAAATATATGGTGGAAGCGGTGGTCGCAGATGTGTTTGCTCGAGAGGGAAGGAAGAGGAATGAAGTTTGTCTTCACTCCATCACTCTACACAAGAAGCATCTGTCTCTCAACGAGTAATCCTGATGTCGTGTCTGTAAATCTCAGCATCCAGACTCGTGTGTCCTAAATAGCACCTGTGTGTTACTTTGTCACTAGGTGTGACCCTGCGCCCCGCGCGCTTGACAGCTGACATTTGTCAAGTCCAGGCATCAGTTACGAGCGTTCGAGCACCTTGTACAGAAAGCTCTTATTGTTCGCCGCTCGTAGAGGCCTTTGCTGAATCATACCCACGACGATTCTCCCATCGAGACCGTTCCACTTCACCTTCTAGACCGTCAGTCCGGTTATTGTAGATGACCCGTCTGGGGACGCTTAGACCCGTTTTCTGCTGTAACTTCTACTGTTGAGAGATGACACTCGTCAAGCCGCAGTTAAAGCCTGTCGGCAGGCGACTGTCAGCCTCGTGTCACAGCTTCAGTGAGCAGCCTGCACAAAGATGATGTCACTTTGACTGCTAGCCCACTCACTGCAGTATGGTGTATGCTGTTACGACCTCCAGATGTTTTGCCGAGTCGTCCCTGTCACGACTCACTCCACACTCGCCAGCAGCGACAGCCCCAGCGACAGTACCAGTCGAGGAAGATCCTCCTGAGTCGCTTGCCAGCAGAAGTCCTGCCCAGTTGCGACTACTGACGACGCCTCACTTGAAGGCACCAGGAGGTTGTGCCCCAGGTTGAGTGAATCCTGCAGTGACTACTATGATGTCTGCTTCACCTCCCAGAGACCGTACCCTGTTACGTCACAGCTCAGCCGCAGCTATATCTCCCGTGTTGCAGTACGTGTTCAGATGCAGGAAGGCGTGCAGTGTTGCATCGATGCTCACTGCCTTAGACCACGCGTGACTGATGCACACATTTTTTCTTCTCTCTCTGGAGGAAGTTTTTTTTTTTTTTTTTTTGAGGCTTCTACTTTATTTGTAATAAAGGGTGAGTACACAGGCTGTGTTAATGGCCATGGCCCGGCAGGGCCATGTGCCTTGCGAGGGAGGGAGGAGTAGGTATTGTTGTCTGAGTGAAGGCCACTGCGTTAGTGAGAGAGGGCCAGGGCAGGTCTGGTTGACGTGGGTACTCCTACTAGGCTTGCCCTCTGGCGGAAACTATGGAAACTAGCATGGCACGAAATATGAACTCAGCTGGCAAACAGCATGGCTGTCTATGCAGACAGTACACCCACTACCCACTCTGGTGGGTCCCTGCACCCACTACCAACTCTGGTGGGTCCCTGTGCCCACTACCCACTCTGGTGGGTCCCTGCACCCACTACCCACTCTGGTGGGTCCCTGCACCCACTACCCACTCTGGTTGGTCCCAGCACCCACTACCCACTCTGGTGGGTCTCTGCACCCACTACCCACTCTGGTGGGTCCCTGCACCCACTAACCACTCTGGTGGGCTCCTGCACCCACTACCCACTCAGGTGGTTCCCTGCACCCACTACCCACTCTGATGGGTCCCTGCGCCCACTATCCACTCTGGTGGGTCCCTGCACCCACTACCCACTCTGGTGGGTCCCTGCACCCACTCTGGTGGGTCCCTGCACCCACTACTCGCTCTGGTAGGTCAGAGCGTTGGCCAACATGGCAATGGGCTCTATGATATTATTACTACTACACGCACTCTCTCTCTCTTTCTTCTCTCTCTCTTTCTTCTCTCTCTCTTTCTTCTCTCTCTCTCTCTCTCTCTCTCTCTTCTCTCTCTCTCTCTTCTCTCTCTCTCTCTCTCTCTCTCTCTCTCTCTCTCTCTCTCTCTCTCTCTCTCTTACTGAGGTCCCACAGGTCACCTGAGGTTCCACAGGTCATCTGAGATCCCAAAGGTCATCTGAGCTCCCACAGGTCACCTGACATCCCACAGGTCACCTGAGATCCCAAATTTCATCTGAGATCATACAGGTCACCTGAGATCCCACAGGTCACCTGATATCCCACAGGTTACCTGAGATCCCACAGGTCATCTGAGATCCCACATGTCACCTGAGGTTCCGCAGGTCACTTGACCAGTGTATGTGTCAGCAACTGCACTCACTCAGTTGATCTTGCAAGGTTCGAGACCCTGGTTCCTCGCCTCACCAGCTGTGTCGACCAGCTGTGTTTGACCAGCTGTGTTTAACCCGCATAGACCATCTGTTATTTTCTTGTTGGGTGGAGCTAGGTACCCGTGTACCTGTCAGGTGGAGCTAGGTACCCGAACACCTGGTAAGTGTTGTGAGCTGTCATCTCCATTTCCTAATCGTCATGTCAGACATAGACAGAGACATAAGCCACAGTACTGGGTCTTCCTTTGCTGATGATTCCAGAATTTGCATGACAGTGTCATCCATCGAGGACACTGCAAGACTCCAAGCGGACATTAACAAAGTCTTCAAATGGGTCTCAGGAAATAATATGAAGTTCATTGAGGACAAATTTCAATTACTCCTTTGTCTAAAACTCGAGGAAATAAAAACAAATTCCAACCACGCAATAGAGCGAAAAACTAATGTGAAAGACCTGGGAGTGATAATGTTGGAGAATCTCACTTTCAAAGATCACAACAACGTATCTACCACATCTACTAGGAAACTGATAGGACGGATAACGAGAACCTTCAAAACTAAGAATGCCAAGCCCATGATTCTCTTCAAATCACTTGTTCTCTCTAATCTGGTATACTGCTGTAAACTAACCTCCCCTTTCAAGACAGGCGAAATCGCAGACCTGGAAAATATACGGAGAACCTTCACGGCACGTATAAGCACGATAAAGCACCTAAATTACTGGGAACGATTGAAATCCCTTGATTTGTACTCCCTGAAACGCAAGTGAAAAAGATATAAGATAATATACACTTGGAAAATCCTAGAGGAACTTGTCCCAAATCTGCACATGGAAATCACTCTCTACGAAAGTAAAAGACTCGGCAGGAGATACATCCCCCTCAGTGAAGAGCAGGGGCGCCATGAGTACACTAAGAGACAACACAATAAGTGTCAGGGGCCAAAGACTGTTCAACTGCCTCCCAGCATACATAAGGAAGATTACCAATAGACCCCTGGGTGTCTTCAAGAAGGCACTGGACAGTCACCTAAAGTCAGTACCTGACCAGACGGGCTGTGGTTCGTACGTCGGTTTATGTGCGGCCAGCAGTTGATCAGGCCCTGATCCACTACGAGGCCCTCGTAATGGACGGGGGCGCGGGGGCGTTGACCCTCGAAACCCCCTCCAGGTGACTCCAGGTAGGTAGATCACACAGTCATCACTCAGATTACATCAACCTACCTGTAAGAACAAGAGATTTTAAAAAACCTACATGAAATTATTATGTGTACACGAGCAGGTGAAATAATCAGGTGTACACGAGCAGGTGAAATACTCAGGTGTACACGAACAGGTGAAATAATCAGGTGTACACGAACAGGTGAAATAATCAATTGTACATGAACAGGTTCACAAGTGCTTGGTGTAAGTAAAATATCGCTTCTGACAAACTTACAAATAATGTGAGGGAAAATGAGAGTGAGTTTAGAAGAAGAGAAAGATGTCTTATTCTCTCTTAGTGTCAACATTTTCCAAGAGTGGACAATGTTTGGAGCACAGAGCTGTCAGCCTTGTACCAGGTGATGTCTGACAGCCACAGTTCCTGGTGCATCATGTACGTAGCCGAGACTGAGTAGAAGCTAATCTTAGATTATCTTCCTCAGCTATTTTCCAGCTTTTGGTCGTAAGATATAAAAGCAATGTGACATGTTAAAGATCGTGATGAACAAGGCAGCAGTGACTCTTCTAGGCTGTGTACACCCAGGTGTAACCACTGTATACACCTAGGTGTAACCACTGTGTACACCTAGGTGTAACCACTGTGTACACCCAGGTGTAACCACTGTGTACACCCAGGTGTAACCACTGTGTACACCCAGGTGTAACCACTGTGTACACCGAGGTGTAACCACTGTGTACACCGAGGTGTAACCACTGTGTACACCCAGGTGTAACCACTGTGTACACTGTGTACACCCAGGTGTAACCACTGTGTACACTGTGTACCCTCAGTCTTTCTATAAGATATATACACCTAGAGGAGAATATCTCTCAGTGTATGTACACTCAAAGTTTACTTTCATCTATATTTTAGGTCTTAAAGTTTCGTTAACTGGTAATGTAGTATAGTGACTTGTAGTCTTAATGACCCTCACTGCTTCCTCCATCACTGCTCCCTCCCTCCCTCCCTCCATCACTGCTCCCTCCTTCCCTCCATCACTGCTCCCTCCTTCCCTCCATCACTCCTCCCTCCCTCCCTCCATCACTGCTCCCTCCTTCCCTCCATTACTCCTCCCTCCCTCCCTCCATCACTCCTCCCTCCCTCCCTCCATCACTGCTCCCTCCCTCCCTCCATCACTGCTCCCTCCCTCCCTCCATCACTGCTCCCTCCCTCCCTCCATCACTGCTCCCTCCCTCCCTCCATCACTGCTCCCTCCATCACAGCTCCCTCCCTCCCTCCATCACTGCTCCCTCCATCACAAAGAACCACTAAGTAGAGGGTTGAGACAGTCACCTGTGAATCAAGTAACGATCATCTTGTGTTGAAACTGTTCTCTGTACCTCCCCTTCCTTAATCCCTCCCCTCCCTCCTTCCTTGTTCTTACCCCTTCTCTCTTCCCTTCCTTGACCCCTCCACTCTACCCCTCCCTCCTTCCTTGTTCTTACCCTCTCTCCTCTTCCTTGACCCCATACCCTCCCTCCTTCACTTCTTCTCATCCCTCCCCTCTCTTGTTCTCACCAACATCTCCTCTCCCTTGACCCCTCCTCCTCTCTCTCAACCCCTCACCCCGGCCATACCTCCCTCTCTTCGCCATACCTTCCCTCCCCGACACACTTCCCCCTCCCCAACTTCCCGAGTTCTCTCCACAACTAATACTCCTTGATGTCTATTCCCACTACTCATCTCCCCACCTCTCCTGCATTCCAACCCCCTCCCCGCCAATCCCCTTCCCTTGCCCCTGTCCGGACACAGCTACTGACCTTAGAGCTACTTGACACAGCTACTGACCTCACAACTACCTTGACACAGCTACTGATCTCACAGCTACCTTGACACAGCTACTGATCTCACAGCTACCTTGACACAGCTACTGACCTCACAACTACCTTGACACATCTACTGATCTTACAGATACCTTGACACATCTACTGATCTTACAGATACCTTGACACAGCTACTGACCTCACAGCTACCTTGACACAGCTACTGATCTCACAGCTACTGATCTCACAGCTACTGATCTCACAGCTACTGATCTCACAGCTACTGATCTCACAGCTACCTTGACACAGCTACTGACTTCACAACTACCTTGACACATCTACTGATCTTACAGATACCTTGACACATCTACTGATCTTACATATACCTTGACACAGCTACTGATCTCACAGCTACCTTGACACAGCTACTGATCTCACAACTACCTTGACATAGCTACTGACCTCACAACTACCTTGACACATCTACTGATCTTACAGATACCTTGACACATCTACTGATCTTACAGATACCTTGACACAGCTACTGACCTCATAGCTACCTTGACATAGCTACAAACTACGGACCTCACAGTTACCTTGACACAGCTACTGACCTCACAGATACCTTAACACAGCTACGGACTTCATAGCTACCTTGGCACAGCTACGGACCTCAAAGTTATCTTGACACAGCAATTAACCTCAAAGCTACCTTGACACAGCTAGGGACCTCACAGTTACCTTGACACAACTACGGACCTCAAAGCTATCTTGACACAGCAATTAACCTTAAAGCTACCTTGACACAGCTAGGGACCTCACAGTTACCTTGACACAACTACGGACCTCAAAGCTATCTTGACACAGCAATTAACCTCAAAGTTACCTTGTCACAGCTACGGACCTCACAGTTACCTTGACACAGCTACGGACCTCAAAGCTATCTTGACACAGCAATTAACCTCACAGTTACCTTGACACAGCTACGGACCTCACAGTTACCGTGACACAACTACGGACCTCAAAGCTATCTTGACACAGCAATTAACCTCAAAGTTACCTTGACACAGCTACGGACCTCACAGCTACCTTGACACAGCTACGGACCTCACAGCTACAGCTACCTTGACACAACTACTGACCTCACAGCTACCTTGATACACCTACTGACCTCACAGCTACAGCTACCTTGACACAACTACGGACCTCACAGCTACCTTGATACAGCTACTGACCTCACAGCTACAGCTACCTTGACACAACTACGGACCTCAAAGCTACCTTGACACAGATACTGACCTCACAGCTACAGCTACCTTGACACAACTACTGACCTCACAGCTACCTTGACACAACTACTGACCTCACAGCTACCTTGATACAGCTACTGACCTCACAGCTACAGCTACCTTGACACAACTACTGACCTCACAGCTACCTTGATACAGCTACTGACCTCACAGCTACAGCTACCTTGACACAACTACGGACCTCAAAGCTACCTTGACACAACTACTGACCTCACAGCTACAGCTACCTTGACACAACTACTGACCTCACAGCTACCTTGACACAACTACTGACCTCCCAGCTACCTTGATACAGCTACTGACCTCACAGCTACAGCTACCTTGACACAACTACGGACCTCAAAGCTACCTTGACACAACTACTGACCTCACAGCTACAGCTACCTTGACACAACTACGAACCTCAAAGCTACCTTGACACAACTACTGACCTCACAGCTACCTTGACACAACTACTGACCTCACAGCTACAGCTACCTTGACACAACTACGAACCTCAAAGCTACCTTGACACAACTACTGACCTCACAGCTACCTTGACACAACTACTGACCTCACAGCTACCTTGACACAACTACGGACCTCAAAGCTACCTTGACACAACTACTGACCTCACAGCTACCTTGACACAGCTATGGACCTCACAGCTACCTTGACACAGCTATGGACCTCACAGCTACCTTGACACAGCTATGGACCTCACAGCTACCTTGACACAACTACTGACCTCACAGCTACCTTGACACAGCTATGGACCTCACAGCTACCTTGACACAGCTATGGACCTCACAGCTACCTTGACACAACTACTGACCTCACAGCTACCTTGACACAGCTACTGATCTCACAGCTACCTTGATACAGCTACTGACTTCACAGCTACCTTGACACAACTACTGACCTCACAGCTACCTTGACACAACTACTGACCTCACAGCTACCTTGATACAGCTACTGACCTCACAGCTACCTTGACACAACTACTGACCTCACAGCTACCTTGACACAACTACTGACCTCACAGCTACCTTGACACAACTACTGACCTCACAGCTACCTTGACACAACTACTGACCTCACAGCTACCTTGACACAACTACTGACCTCACAGCTACCTTGACACAACTACTGACCTCACAGCTACCTTGATACAACTACTGACCTCACAGCTACCTTGACACAACTACTGACCTCACAGCTACCTTGACACAGCTATGGACCTCACATCTACCTTGACACATCTACTGACCTCACAGCTACAGCTACCTTGACACAGCTATGGACCTCACAGCTACCCTGACACAACTAGCAGGGAACGTATCTTGAAACAGAGGGACAAGTTCGGTCTGAGAGTCACTTATCACCGAGGATGATCGTAGTGAAGATAAGACCATGACTTATCACCGAGGATGATCGTAGTGAAGATAAGACCATGTAATGATGTTGGAAAAATTACCGACACTATGTTAGGTAAAAGAACACAAGTGCAACTAATGCGACATTTTATTGTGGCGACGTTTCGCTCTCCAGGAGCTTTGTCAAGCCGTTACAAACAATACATGGACACAGAGATGTATATATAGATACAGAGTGAGGTTCTAAGCATAATATAATTGTTGTAGGTAGTAGTCGTGTGTTGCGTATGGAGGGGTTAACATTAGGACACTGATCCTACTGCTGGGGAATCAGAGTTTACATAAATGGGGAGAAATCAGAGTGGGGAAGCGTCACAAGCGGTGTTCCACAGGGGTCAGTATTGGACCCCTTGTTGTTCACAATCTACATAAACGACATAGATGAGGGAATAAATAGCGACATAAGCAAGTTTGCCGATGACACCAAAATAGGCCGTCCAATTCATTCAAATGAGGACATTAGAGCACTCCAGGATGATTTGAATAGACTGATGCAGTGGTCGGAGAAGTGGCAGATGCAGTTTAATATAGATAAATGCAAAGTTCTAAATATTGGACAGAACAATAACCATGCCACATATAAACTAAATAATGTAGATCTTAATACTACTGATTGCGAAAAGGATTTAGGAGTTCTGGTTAGCAGTAATCTAAAACCAAGACAGCAGTGCATAAGTGTTCGCAATAAAGCGAACACTTGGCTTCATATCAAGAAGCATAAATAATAGGAGTCCTCAGGTTGTTCTTCAGCTCTATATATCCTTGGTTAGGCCTCATCTAGATTATGCTGCACAGTTTTGGTCACCGTATTACAGAATGGATATAAATGCTCTGGAAAACGTACAAAGGAGGAGACAAAGTTGATCCCATGTATCAAAAATCTTCCCTATGAGGATAGACTGAGGGCCCTGAATCTGCACTCTCTAGAAAGGCGTAGAATTAGGGGGGATATGATTGAGGTGTATAAATGGAAAACAGGAATAAATAAAGGAGATGCAAATAGCGTGCTAAAAATATCTAGTATTGACAGGACTCGCAGCAATGACTTTAAGTTGGATAAATTCAGATTCAGGAAGGATATAGGAAATCATTGGTTTGGTAATAGAGTTGTCGATGAGTGGAACAAACTCCCGAGTACAGTTATAGAGGCTAAAACGTTGTGTAGTTTTAAAAATAGGCTAGATAAATATATGAGTGGGTGCGGGTGGGTGTGAGTGGCTGGCTTGTGCTACTAGGTCAGATGCCGTGCTCCTTCCTTAAGTGAATGTGACCTGACCTGGCTGGGTCGGGGCATTGGCTTAAGCCGGTGGGAGACTTGGACCTGCCTCGCATGGGCCAGTAGGCCTGCTGCAGTGTTCCTTCTTTCTTATGTTCTTATGTTGGCTTTAGTCTAGTGGTAAGACTTCATACACAACAAGGGTATTGAGAGGCAATGTAGCTGTGCTTATTTAATGAAAATTTCACTTGTTAACTTCCTACTGTCTTGTGAGAATGACCAAAAATCCACAGTAAATTTCTTATTTTTAATAATATTAAACTTAGAATAGATACTCATAAATTTATGAACTCTGATCTTAATAAAGACATGAAATTACTTATCTTTCCCTTCTTACATAAAGGGAACGATTATATATAAATTATTTATTTTTTATTTATTAACACATCGGCCGATTCCCACCAAGGCAGGGTGGCCCGAAAAAGAAAAAGTTTCATCATCATTCACTCCATCACTGTCTTGCAAGAGGGTTGCTTTACACTACAGTTATAAAACTGCGACATTAACACCCCTCCTTCAGAGTGCCGGCACTGTACTTCCCATCTCCAGGACTCAAGTCCGGCCTGCCGGTTTCCCTGAATCCCTTCATAAATGTTACTTTGCTCACACTCCAACAGTACGTCAAGTATTAAAAACCATTTGTCTCCATTCACTCCTATCAAATACACTCACACATGCTTGCTGGAAGTCCAAGCCATTCGCACACAAAACCTTTTTTACCCCCTCCCTCCAACTTTTCCTAGGCCGACCCCTAACCTGCCTTCCCTCCACTACAGATTTATACACTCTCGAAGTCATTCTGTCTCGTTTCATTCTCTCTACATGTCCGAACCACCTCAACAACCCCTCCTCAGCTCTCTGGATAATAGTTTTGTTAATTCCGCACCTCCTTCTAATTTCCAAACTCTGAATTCTCTGCATTATATTCATACCACACATTGACCTCAGACATGACATCTCCACTGCCTCCAGCCTTCTCCTTGTTGCAACATTCATCACCCATGCTTCACACCCATATAAGAGTGTTAGTATAACTATACTCTCATACATTCCCCTCTTTACTTCCATGGACAAAGTTCTTTGTCTCCACAGACTCCGAAGTGCACCACTCACCCTTTTCCCCTCATTAAGTCTATGATTTACCTCATCCTTCATAGATCCATCTGCTGACATGTTCACTCCCAAATATCTGAATACATTCACCTCCTCCATACTCTCTCCCTCCAATCTGATATCCAATCTTTCGTCACCTAATCTTTTTGTTATCCTCATCACCTTACTCTTTCCTATATTCACTTTCAATTTTCTTCTTTTACATACCCTACCAAATTCATCCACCAACCTCTGTAACTTCTCTTCAGAATCTCCCAAAAGCACAGTGTCATCAGCAAAAAGCAACTGTTGCACCTCCCACTTTGTATTTGATTCTTTATCTTTTAACCCCACACCTCTTGCCAGGACCCTCACATTCACTTCTCTTACAACCCTATCTATAAATATATTGAACAACCACGGTGACATCACACATCCTTGTCTAAGGCCCATTTTTACTGGGAAATAGTCCCCCTCCCTCCTACACACTCTAACCTGAGCCTCACTATCCTCATAAAAACTCTTCACTGCTTTCAGTAACCTACCTCCTATTCCATACACCTGCAACATCTGCCACATTGCCCCCCTATCCACCCTATCATACGCCTTTTCCAAATCCATAAATGCCACAAAAACCTCTTTACCCTTATCCAAATACTGTTCACCTATATGTTTCACTGTAAACACTTGGTCTACACACCCCTACCTTTCCCAAAGCCCCCTTGTTCATCTGCTATCCTACTCTCCATCTTACTCTTAATTCTTTCAATAATAACTCTACCATACACTTTACCAGGTACACTCAACAGACTTATTCCCCTATAATTTTTGCACTCTCTTTTGTCCCCTTTGCCTTTATACAAAGGAACAATACACGCTCTCTGCCAATCCCTAGGTACCTTACCCTCTTCCATACATTTATTAAATAATAGCACCAACCACTCCAAAGCTATATCCCCACCTGCTTTTAACATTTCTATCTTTATCCCATCAATCCCAGCTGCCTTACCCCCTTTCATTCTACCCACTGCCTCACGAACTTTCCCCACACTCACAACTGGCTCTTCCACACTCCTACAAGATGTTATTCCTCCTTGCCCTACACACGAAATCACAGCTTCCCTGTCTTCATCAACATTTAACAACTCCTCAAAATATTCTCTCCATCTTCCCGATACCTCTAACTCTCCATTTAATAACTCTCCTCTCCTATTTTTAACTGTCAAATCCATTTGTTCCCTAGGCTTCCTCAGCTTATTAATCTCACTCCAAAACTTTTTCTTATTTTCAACAAAATTTGTTGATAACATCTCACCCACTCTCTCATTTGCTCTCTTTTTACATTGCTTCACCACTCTCTTAACCTCTCTCTTTCTCTCCATATACTCTTCCCTCCTTCCATCACTTCTACTTTGTAAAAACCTCTCATATGCTAACTTTTTCTCCCTTACTACTCTCTTTACATAATCATTCCACCAATCGCTCTTCTTCCCTCTCGCACCCACTTTCCTGTAACCACAAACTTCTGCTGAACACTCTAACACTACATTTTTAAACCTACCCCATACATCTTCGACCCCATTGCCTACACTCTCACTAGCCCATCTATCCTCCAATAATTGTTTATATCTTACCCTAACTGCCTCCTCTTTTAGTTTATAAACCTTCACCTCTCTCTTACTTACTGCTTCTATTTTCCTTGTATCCCATCTACCTTTTACTCCCACTGTAGCTATTACTAAAAAGTGATCTGATATATGTGGTCCCTCTATAAACATGTACATCCTGAAGTCTACTCAACAGTCTTTTATCTACCAATACATAGTCCAACAAACTACTGTCATTACGCCCTACATCATATCTTGTATACTTATTTATCCTCTTTTTCTTAAAATATGTATTACCTATAACTAAACCCCTTTCTATACAAAGTTCAATCAAAGGGCTCCCATTATCATTTACACCTGGCACCCCAAACTTACCTACTACACCCTCTCTACATGTTTCTCCTACTTTAGCATTTAGGTTCCCTACCACAATTACTCTCTCACTTGGTTCAAAAGTTCCTATACATTCGCTTAACATCTCCCAAAATCTCTTTCTCTCCTCTACACTCCTCTCTTCTCCAGGTGCATACACGCTTATTATGACCCACTTTTCGCATCCGACCCTTATTTTAATCCACATAATCCTTGAATTTACACATTTATATTCCCTCTTCTCCTTCCATAACTGATTCTTCAACATTATTGCTACCCCTTCCTTAGCTCTAACTCTCTCAGATACTCCTGACTTAATCCCATTTATTTCTCCCCACTGAAACTCGCCTACCTCCTTCAGCTTTGTTTCGCTTAGGGCCAGGACATCCAACTTCTTTTCATTCATAACATCAGCAATCATCTCTTTCTTATCATCCGCACTACATCCACGCACATTCAGACAACCCAATTTTATAAAGTTTTTCGTCTTCTCTTTTTTAGTAAATGTGTACAGGAGAAGGGGTTACTAGCCCATTGCTCCCGGCATTTTAGTCGCCTCATACGACACGCATGGCTTACGGAGGAAGGATTCTTTTCCCCTTCCCCATGGACAATAGAGAAAATAAAAAGAACAAGAGCTATCAAGAAAAAGAAGAAAAACCTAGATGTGTACTCACCTAATTGTGGTTGCAGGGGTCGAGACTCAGCTCCTGTGTATGTATATATATGCATGTGCATGCCTGTGTAGTGTGACCTAAAGTGTAAGTAGAAGTAGCTAGATATACCTGTTATCCAGCGTGTTTATGAGACAGAAAAAAGACACCAGCAATCCTACCATCATGTAAAACAGTTTCAGGTTTCTGTTTCACAGTCACCTGGCAGGACGGTAGTACCTCCCTGGGTGGTTGCTGTCTACCAACCTTCTACCACAGGACGGTAGTACCTCCCTGGGTGGTTGCTGTCTACCAACCTTCTACCACAGGACGGTAGTACCTCCCTGGGTGGTTGCTGTCTACCAACCTTCTACTCATATGGTTATATATAAGATTTTACCAGGAAAGCATAGATCCCAATGGTGAAGTTAGACAATCGTTATAAGACGTATTAAATAATCAATACCTTACTAACAACTCGTAACAAAGTAAACTCTATCTATACTAGAAGTTTCGCCGATGTTCCCATGCAAGGGAAAGGAATAGTATTAGAGACTTCTAGAATATAGAGGTTTAGACTGAGCAAGAGAGTACTAGAGGTACTACTCGGGAGTGAGTGGCTGAACCTACTCATTAATATGGACAATTATACATAGATCAAATGTAAATACTACCCGTATAATCAAGAGAGACCTCTTGAAATATTTCACATCATAACTCTGACCGCGGGTTCGAACCCCACCCGTGGTATGGTTTGTTTGCAATCGTGTCATTACGATTTCGTGAGTCATGTTGACGGCTTTGAAGGGGACTTGAGCTAGAGTTCGTCACGGTCATGCTAGCGGGAAATTCGTCTGTAAAAACTTGCATTTGTGGACACAGTGGTGCCTATGCTAACCTTCCTATGGTGTAGAAATATACCTAGTTGGATGAATCTTATTGAAGCTAGCTGGCCCAGTGGCTAACGCGACGGTCTGGAGTTTTGAGACTCTCTGATCGCGGGTTCTAACCCCATCCGTGGTATGGTTTGTTTGCAATCGTGTCATTACGATTTCGTGAGTCAGAGATGTTCTATATTGCCCCATGCAAGTAATATTCTAGAGCGTCAGGGGGAATTGTTATAACGGCTGAGGGTCTGAACCTACTCTCTGGTTCCTTGCTGTTCGCTGCAGGTTCATGTGGGCTTCACTAATCTGTTCTGCGACCTTGCTGTTGGTTCAGCTACTGCTCTAGCTGATGCTGGAATTTCTGTTCATAGAGATCTTTGGTAGTGATATTGGTCTCATTAGTCTTATTGTCGACATTTTGCAGACATTTTGCAGACATCGAAGGCTACGATGAGAAACAAGACTTGTATTTGTTCAAGCTTTAATGGAAACAAAAAGTGTGATTTTACCTGCCGACCAGTCAACACTCCTTCTCCGCTCATATTAGAAAGTTGTCAATGGGTCTTCTTCACCATAGTATATTCTGAGCAATACTTGTACTCTATCTGATTCCTCTAGTTATAAAACTAGCTAATTACAGAGAAGATTGTGTTTATATGAGTAATTATTCTGATATAAAGTCTCTCTGAGAAACTAGATTTTAAGACATCATAAGGGAAGGTACTGTAAAAGATTCCGTTTTATATACGTCTTATCAGTATGATCAGTAAATGTATAAGTTACATGACTGACATTTTATCATATCTATGAAATTACTTCATTAAACTAAGATTTTACTTGAAGTTTATTTTGATCCCAAACTCTGTCTAAATTGTTATGCGTGAATCCTATATAAAGATATCTACTGACTTCTGAACGTATGCTTAACACAGTGGTATTTGTGGTAGTAGTAGTAGTAGTGGTGGTACTTGTGGTAGTAGTAGTAGTAGTGGTGGTACTTGTGGTAGTAGTAGTAGTAGTGGTGGTACTTGTGGTAGTAGTAGTAGTGGTAGTGGTACTTGTGGTAGTAGTAGTCGTGGTAGCAGCTATGTGATGGTGGGGTTTATTGGTTTAAGGAGAATTCTTGCTAATACTTTTAAGTGCGTCTAAGAATTTGTCTAGTTAAGGGAGGAAACTTGTGCACTTGATACCCAGCAATCATAAACCAGCACCCATGAATGCTTTACCTAAGACCCATAAACATAATATTCCTCTCGGAGCAATCACGTCAGGTGCAGGCAGCGCACCACACGATTAGACGGATTTCTCGTCAGTTTCCCTGCTTTCTGGTGACCATGTAAAGCATTCAGGCGACCCCCTAAACCGCTTCAGAGACCTCTCCACCCGAAACAAGAAGAAACTAAGTAGTTTGAACGTAACTTCCCTCTTCACTGAAGTACCCACCACACATGCCATTGACGTTCTTCGATGTAAAGTCAATCAGGACGTTAATCTTCCTCTACCTCCCGGAGATTTCGTTGACCTGATTGCCATAATTTCAACTGCTTTTCTTTCAGTTATAGACTCTACAAACAAACCTATGGTATGGGAATGGGGTCCCCCACCAGCGCCGTCTTAGCCAACTTGTACATGGAACACCTGGAAGCTGAACACTTCACCAACATCATCCCCACCAGCGTCACTTGGTTACGTTATGAGGACGACGTCCTCATAATAACTCCCAAACGTTTTGATGTGCGGAATCTTCAGACAAGGCTCAATGCAGTTGAACCGGCTATCCAGTTTACACTTGAAGAAAAGTCTAGTGACAAATTACTTGTTACTTTTTCTAGACGTCCTCATTCACTAAGTGGATAATACTAAGTGGATAACTTACAAACAAAAATGATTTCACACTCTTCCATTCCAGTCAAGATATTAAGACCAAAAGAGACATCACCAATGGATTTTCCCTAAAATCATACCGAATTTGCAGTCCAGAGTTTCTTGACGAAGAGCGTACACACATACGCCAGACCTTCACTGATCTACATTTCCCTTCCTCTTTCACCAAAGGCTGCAAGAAAAGAGTCCTTCAGATAATCAATTCTCTACACACTAACACCACTCATAACAAAGTTATAGGCCTTCCTTACAACCAGGTTGCAATGAACGTCTCTAAAGTGCTCGCACAAGCTAACACTAAAGTCGCCATCGCAACCAGGACGAAATCGAATAACATTAAACCAATCAACGCGCAGGGATTTATACTATTTCCTGTGGAGGTTGTGACAGAATATACGTAGGTGAAACAACAAGAAACCTTAAAACACGTCTCACTGAACACATTAATGCCTTTAGGAACGATAACTTGAACAATGTCTGCGTACAACACCGGAATTCCACCAACCACCTGATGAAATTTAACGATGCCCGACTTGTGATTGAAGAACTCAATTTTCGTAGACGTAAATGCCTTGAATCATCATTAATCGCCATTCCTAACATAATTAAACAAAATAAAGGAAGCTTCATCATCTCTGAAGTATTAGCAAGAATTCTTCTCAAAACAATAAACCCTTCCATCACAAAGCTGCTTCTACTACTACTACTACTACTACTACCACCACAACTACTACTACTACTACTACCACCACAACTACTACTACTACTACTACCACCACAACTACTACTACTACTACTACTACCACCACAACTACTACTACTACTACTACTACTACCACCACAACTACTACTACTACTACTACCACCACAACTACTACTACCTACAACGATTACATTATGTTTGCACCTCACTCTATATTTATATTTACTCCTCTGTGTCCCACTGTTGTTTCTAAGGGTTTGACAAAGCTCCTGGAGAGCGAAACGTTGCCACAATAAAATGTCTCATTAGTTGCACTTGTGTCCTTGTACCTGAAAATATAAGACTAAATATCATTGTAGTGATGCAGATAAGACTAGTGATATTAGTAGGCAACACCAACAACACTGAAATACATATAAAGGTATTAAGAAAGATAAAAAAACAGGGGGTCAAGGACCACAACGGGGAGTCAAGGACCACAACGGGGAATCAAGGACCACAACGGGAATCAAGGACCACAACGGGAGATCAAGGACCACAACGGGGAATCAAGGACCACAACGGGGAGTCAAGGACCACAACGGGGAATCAAGGACCACAACGGGAATCAAGGACCACATCGGGAGATCAAGGACCACAACGGAAATAAACAATAACATTGACTTTTTTAGGGAGGTCATCCAGGTGGGTAATTTACACAAACAAACAAACAAAAGTTTATTTCTATGTAAAGGGTTACAATGTGTGTTTACATGTCATACTTTGATTGGTACAAAGAAAGTCACTATCCTTCCGAGTTACGCGTTTCTACCTAAATAAACTTACTTTCTAATAACTTAATGGTTATAATTATGACCATAATTTTAAAAGTAGGGTAAGCCAGTGGAAGGCTTTGATCAGATAACCAAAACCTCAAGCTGCGGGGCATCATATGACTAAGACCCGCGTCGGGAAACACTTGTCCTGTTTCATGACAAACCTTACCTAACTACCTTAGTAAGTTTGTTAGCAGTGAATCAGTTGAGCTGAGGACACCTTGAGGTAGAGCACACAGCCAGGCCAGTGTTGTCATACACAGCCACGCCAGTGTTGTCATACACAGCCACGCCAGTGTTGTCATACACAGCCACGCCAGTGTTGTCATACACAGCCACGCCAGTGTTGTCATACACAGCCACGCCAGTGTTGTCATACACAGCCACGCTAGTGTTGTCATACACAGCCACGCCAGTGTTGTGATACACAGCCACGCCAGTGTTGTCATACACAGCCAGGCCAGTGTTGTCATACACAGCCACGCCAGTGTTGTCATACACAGCCACGCCAGTGTTGTCATACACAGCCACGCCAGTGTTGTCATACACAGCCACGCCAGTGTTGTCATACACAGCCACGCCAGTGTTGTGATACACAGCCACGCCAGTGTTGTGATACACAGCCACGTCAGTGTTGTCATACCCAGCCAGGCCAGTGTTGTCATACACAGCCACGCCAGTGTTGTCATACACAGCCACGCCAGTGTTGTCATACACAGCCACGTCAGTGTTGTGATACACAGCCACGCCAGTGTTGTCATACACAGCCAGGCCAGTGTTGTCATACACAGCCACGCCAGTGTTGTCATACACAGCCACGCCAGTGTTGTCATACACAGCCAGGCCAGTGTTGTCATACACAGCCACGCCAGTGTTGTCATACACAGCCACCAGTGTTTTCATACACAGCCACGCCAGTGTTGTCATACACAGCCACGCCAGTGTTGTCATCACAGCCACGCCAGTGTTGTCATACACAGCCACGCCAGTGTTGTATACAAGCCACGCCAGTGTTGTGATACACAGCCACGCCAGTGTTGTGATACACAGCCACGCCAGTGTTGTCATCACAGCCAGGCCAGTGTTGTCATACACAGCCACGCCAGTGTTGTCATACACAGCCACGCCAGTGTTGTCATACACAGCCACGTCAGTGTTGTGATACACAGCCACGCCAGTGTTGTCATCACAGCCAGGCCAGTGTTGTCATACACAGCCACGCCAGTGTTGTCATACACAGCCACGCCAGTGTTGTCATACACAGCCAGGCCAGTGTTGTCATACACAGCCACGCCAGTGTTGTCATACACAGCCAGGCCAGTGTTGTCATACACAGCCACGCCAGTGTTGTCATCACAGCCACGCCAGTGTTGTGATACACAGCCACGCCAGTGTTGTCACACAGCCACGCCAGTGTTGTCATACACAGCCACGCTAGTGTTGTCTACACAGCCACGCCAGTGTGGTCATACACAGCCACGCCAGTGTGTCTACACAGCCACGCCAGTGTTGTCATACAGCCACCCAGTGTTGTCATACACAGCCACGCTAGTGTTGTCATACAGCCACCCAGTGTTGTCATACACAGCCACACCAGTGTTGTCATCACAGCCCACCAGTGTGGTCACACAGCCACGCCAGTGTTGTCATACACAGCCACGCCAGTGTTGTCACACAGCCACGCCAGTGTTGTGATACAGCCACGCCAGTGTTGTCATACAAGCCACGCCAGTGTTGTGATACAGCCACGCGAGTGTTGTCATACACAGCCACGCCAGTGTTGTCAACCAGCCACGCTAGTGTTGTCATACACAGCCACGCCAGTGTTGTGATAACAGCAACGCCAGTGTTGTGATACACAGTCACGCGAGTGTTGTCATCCAGCCACGCCAGTGTTGTCATACACCACGCTAGTGTTCACACAGCCACGCCAGTGTTGTCATACACAGCCACGCCAGTGTTGTCATACACAGCCACGCCAGTGTTGTCATCACAGCCACGCCAGTGTTGTCATCACAGCCACGTCAGTGTTGGATACAGCCACGCCAGTGTTGTCATCACAGCCAGGCCAGTGTTGTCATACACAGCCACGCCAGTGTTGTCATACACAGCCACGCCAGTGTTGTCACACAGCCAGCCCGTGTTGTCACACAGCACGCCAGTGTTGTCATACACAGCCACGCCAGTGTTGTCATAACAGCCACGCCAGTGTTGTCATCACAGCCACGCCAGTGTTGTGATCACAGCCACGCCAGTGTTGTCATACAGCCACGCCAGTGTTGTCATACACAGCCACGCTAGTGTTGTCATACACAGCCACGCCAGTGTGGTCATCACAGCCACGCCAGTGGTCATACACAGCCACGCCAGTGTTGTCATACAGCAACACCAGTGTTGTCTACACAGCCACGCTAGTGTTGTCATACAGCCACACCAGTGTTGTCATACACAGCAACACCAGTGTGGTCATACACAGCCACGCCAGTGTTGTATACACAGCCACGCCAGTGTTGCAACACAGCCACGCCAGTGTTGTCATACACAGCCACGCCAGTGTTGTCATACAGCCACGCCAGTGTGGTCATCACAGCCACGCCAGTGTTGGATACAGCCACGCCAGTGTTGTGATACACAGCCACGCCAGTGTTGTGATACACAGCCACGCCAGTGTTGGATACAGCCCGCCAGTGTTGTGATACAGCCACGCCAGTGTTGTGATACAGCCACGCCAGTGTTGTCATACACAGCCACGCCAGTGTTGTCCACAGCCACGCCAGTGTTGTCACACAGCAACGCCAGTGTTGTCAACACAGCACACCAGTGTTGTGATACACAGCAACGCCAGTGTTGTCATACACAGCCACGCCAGTGTTGTCATACACAGCCACGCCAGTGTTGTCATACACATCCACGCCAGTGTTGTCATACACAGCCACGCCAGTGTTGTCATACACAGCCACGCCAGTGTTGTCATACACAGCCACGCCAGTGTTGTGATACACAGCCACGCCAGTGTTGTCATACACAGCCACGCCAGTGTTGTCATACACAGATTTGTGTCATCCTTTCCCACACAGGATGCTGTAGCTCCCATGTGTCACGAGGATGATGTCTGCTTCTTTGCCAGCACATGTGGAACATTGATGGCAGTGATGACAGCATAGCATGAGGTCTTGCTAGAGTGATGACAGCATAGCATGAGGTCTTGCTAGAGTGATGACAGCATAGCATGAGGTCTTGCTAGAGTGATGGCAGCATAGCATGAGGTCTTGCTAGAGTGATGACAGCATAGCATGAGGTCTTGCTAGAGTGATGGCAGCATAGCATGAGGTCTTGCTAGAGTGATGGCAGCATAGCATGAGGTCTTGCTAGAGTGATGGCAGCATAGCATGAGGTCTTGCTAGAGTGATGGCAGCATAGCATGAGGTCTTGCTAGAGTGATGGCAGCATAGCATGAGGTCTTGCTAGAGCAGAGCTTCTGGTCCTCCAGTTGTGTGGTGGTCACTCTTGTAGCTGAGACATTTTGATAGAGAGGTTGACCTGCAGCCACTGTTACTGTGTCCATCACTGTAGCAGTTATTGTACCCTTCACTGTAGCAGTTATTGTACCCTTCACTGTAGCAGTTACTGTGTCCTTCACTGTAGCAGTTACTGTGTCCTTCACTGTGGCAGTTAGTGTGTCCATCACTGTAGCAGTTAGTGTATCCATCACTGTAGCAGTTACTGTTTCCTTCACTGTAGCAGTTACTGTATCCTTCACTACAACAGTTAGTGTGTCCTTGAGTGGTCAGTGCTCCACAAAGTGTGTGTAAAAGAGTATGAGTGTCATCCTGGGTTGATGATGGTGTCTCTCAGTGTTCCTGGGACTCACTAAGTGAGTGTGGCCCAGTCATATGTATCTTCACACAGCAGTTTCACTGCTCGTATATATATATATATATATATATATATATATATATATATATATATATATATATATATATATATATATATATATATATATATATATATATATATAAAACACAGTCATCATCACTCACTATATTTCCAACTGAGCTCAGATAACAGATAAACTTCTGAAGTACAGCCCTACAACCCTCCTTCAGAGTACAGGCACTGAACTTCCCACCTCCACCCTCCTTCAGAAAACAGGCACTGAACTTCCCACCTCCACCCCTCCTTCAGAATACAGGCACTGAACTTCCCACCTCCACCCCTCCTTCAGAGTACAGGCACTGAACTTCCCACCTCCACCTCGCCTTCAGAATACAGGCACTGAACTTCCCACCTCCACCCCTCCTTCAGAATACAGGCACTGAACTTCCTACCTCCACCCCTCCTTCAGAGTACAGGCACTGAACTTCCCACCTCCACCCCCTCCTTCAGAGTACAGGCACTGAACTTCCCACCTCCACCACCTCTTTCAGAGTACAGGCACTGAATTTCCCACCTCCACCCCTTCCTTCAGAGTACAGGCACTGAACTTCCAATCTCCGCCCCTTCCTTCAGAGTACAGGCACTGAACTTCCAACCTCCACCCCTTCAGAGTACAGGCACTGGACTTCCCACCTCCACCCCTTCTTCAGAGTACAGGCACTGGACTTCCAACCTCCACCTCCCTTCAGAGTACAGGCACTGGACTTTCCACCTCCACCCCCTTCAGAGTACAGGCACTGAACTTCCAACCTCCACCCCTCCTTCAGAGTACAGGCACTGAACTTCCCACCTCCACCCCTCCTTCAAAATACAGGCACTGAACTTCCCACCTCCACCCTCCTTCAGAGTACAGGCACTGAACTTCCCACCTCCACCCCTCCTTCAGAATACAGGCACTGAACTTCCCACCTCCACCTCCTCCTTCAGAGTACAGGCACTGAACTTCCAACCTCCACCCCCTCCTTCAGAATACAGGCACTGAACTTCCCACCTCCACCCCCTCCTTCAGAGTACAGGCACTGAACTTCCAACCTCCACCCCCTCCTTCAGAGTACAGGCACTGAACTTCCAACCTCCACCCCTCCTTCAAAATACAGGCACTGAACTTCCCACCGCCACCTCCTTCAGAGTACAGGCACTGAACTTCCCACCTCCACCCCCTCCTTCAGAGTACAGGCACTGGAATTCCACCTCCACCCCCTCCTTCAGAGTACAGGCACTGAACTTCCCACCTCCACCCCCCTCCTTCAGAGTACAGGCACTGGAATTCCCACCTCCACCCCTCCTTCAGAGTACAGGCACTGAACTTCCCACCTCCTCCAGTCTTGACCGGCTGACCGGTTTCACCGACTCCCGTTATAAATGTTACCTTGCTCACACTCCAACAGCACGTCAAGCAATAAAAACCACTTGCCTCCACTCACTCCTAACACGCTCACACCAGCCTGTTGGATGTCCAAGCCCCTAGCACTTAAAACCTCGACGACCCCTATCCCTCCTTCCCCCCACACCACATAATATAATTATACACACACTTGACCTATAATTGTTATTATACACTCCCTGGTTCATCCTTCTAGGGATGATAGCCTTGTCCCTGGTTCATCCTTCTAGGGATGAAAGTTATGTCCCTGGTTCATCCTTCTAGGGATGATAGCCTTGTCCCTGGTTCATCCTTCTAGGGATGAAAGTCTTGTCCCTGGTTCATCCTTCTAGGGATGATAGCCTTGTCCCTGGTTCATCCTTCTAGGGATGATAGCCTTGTCCCTGGTTCATCCTTCTAGGGATGAAAGTCTTGTCCCTGGTTCATCCTTCTAGGGATGATAGCCTTGTCCCTGGTTCATCCTTCTAGGGATGAAAGTCTTGTCCCTGGTTCATCCTTCTAGGGATGATAGCCTTGTCCCTGGTTCATCCTTCTAGGGATGAAAGTCTTGTCCCTGGTTCATCCTCCAAGGGATGATAGCATTATCCCTGGTTCATCCTTCTAGGGATGATAGCCTTGTCCCTGGTTCATCCTTCTAGGGATGATAGCATTATCCCTGGTTCATCCTCCAAGGGATGATAGCATTATCCCTGGTTCATCCTTCTAGGGATGATAGCCTTGTCCCTGGTTCATCCTTCTAGGGATGATAGCCTTGTCCCTGGTTCATCCTTCTAGGGATGAAAGTCTTGTCCCTGGTTCATCCTTCTAGGGATGATAGCTTTGTCCATGGTTCATCCTTCAAGGGATGATAGCATTGTCCCTGGTTCATCCTTCTAGGGATGATAGCTTTGTCCATGGTTCATCCTTCAAGGGATGATAGCATTGTTCCTGGTTCATCCTTCTAGGGATGATAGCCTTGTCCCTGGTTCATCCTTCTAGGAATGATTGCATTGTCCCTGGTTCCTTAACAGGAACAATAGTCATGCCCTTGATTCCTCGTCTCATTAGTGACTGTAGTCATGTCACTGATCCCTCACTAAGAACTGTAGTCATGTCACTGATCCCTCACTAGGGACGGTAGTCATGTCCCTGGGTAGGGTTGCAACACTCAACACAGTAAATATTGTGTTCGCCACAATGACGGAAAAACATTTAACGTTTAACCACCCAACATTTACAATGTTGACAGGAAACGAAGGAATGATATCTGGGAATGTTGAGTCACTGGTCGTGGCTTCTGCTTTATTGTTTATCACTACCACCACCACCCTGACGTGCTCACGTCACCCAACACGCTAATATATATATATATATATATATATATATATATATATATATATATATATATATATATATATATATATATATATATATATATATATATATATATATATATATATATATATATATATACTATATATACATATATATGTGTGTGTGTGTGTGTGTGTGTGTGTGTGTGTTAGTGCTCAATAATGGCCTACCTGGAGACAAACTCAGAAGATTAATTGATCTGTATATTTCGATTCCCTTCTAGGATCCTCTTCAGCAGATACATAAATGAAAGAACATGAATATACAGGGCAGGTTGGACCTCACCCCCGTGGGGGGACAAGGCAGTGACAAGGGGGGGACGTGTCAAGTACTGAGTGGGTGAGAAGACAGGACCTGCGGTGAAGCTAAAAATTTGGGTAGGAAGGTCCCTTGTGTTATGTGATTCCTGATCTTGTGTTGTCGTTCAGTAATAAGTTGGACGTTGGTTTGTACTTCTTGAGGGCGAATATTGAAATGATGTAATCGAAAAGTTTCGGAATAAAGTTGTCTACCAACTGACGCACTTGTGACACTCATCAACACAGATTTTTGTTCAGCAGATTATAACGGACTTAGGGAACACCTGTCTAGTCTCAACTGGGGTAATATAGCTAATGATTTTATTGACGCTGCTAGTACTTATGATAACGAACTTTTTTCTTAATAATGTACAACATGCTCAAAGTGTATTTATATATATATATATATTTTCCAGAGAGAGAAATTAGGTCAAATAAGAATCATCCCTAATGGATAAACAGGAGACTAAAACATCTGTTACGAGAGACAAGAGTAATTTATAGACGCATCACACGAGGAGAGGTTAATCTTATTGACCAATATTCCAGCAATTAATAACTATTCAGGTCCTGAAGAAAACAAATAATATAATATTACTGTCACAAGGGACATGGTTACCAGATAAGTAGATAAACTGAAACTAAATAAGTCCCTGGGTCCTGACAAACTATTTTCAAGGGTAATTAAAGAATGCAAGTTGGAACTTAGTCAGCCGCTAATGAGCGTGTTTATTGTCTTGGTTCGAAAAGTGGCAGATGCAGGGAAACCCAAGCAAGCAGTGTGTCATAGAAGAGGAAGAGGAAGAAGAAGAAGAACAAGAGGAAGAACAAGAAGAAGAAGAAGAGAAGGAACATACTGTCTTGCCTAAGGTTCTGACTCAGAATTTTACCATCAAAAAATGCTTCAAAAAAGAAGCAAAATTATTAACTTGGAAATAAGTTTAATATCTGAGATCAGTAAGACTACTGAGATCACTGAGATCAGTGAGACTACTGAGATCAGTAAGACTACTAAGATCACAGAGATCAGTGAGACTACTGAGATCAGTGAGACTACTGAGATCAGTAAGACTACTGAGATCACTGAGATCAGTGAGACTACTGAGATCAGTGAGACTACTGAGATCAGTGAGATCACTGAGACTACTGAGATCACTGAGATCAGTGAGACTACTGAGATCAGTGAGACTACTGAGATCAGTGAGATCACTGAGACTACTGAGATCACTGAGATCAGTGAGACTACTGAGATCAGTGAGACTACTGAGATCAGTAAGACTACTGAGATCAGTAAGACTACTGAGATCACTGAGATCAGTGAGACTACTGAGATAAGTGAGACTACTGAGATCAGTAAGACTACTGAGATCACTGAGATCAGTGAGACTACTGAGATCACTGAGACTACTGAGATCAGTAAGACTACTGAGATCACTGAGACTACTGAGATCAGTGAGACTACTGAGATCACTGAGATCAGTGAGATTACTGAGATCACTGAGACTACTGAGATCAGTAGGACTACTGAGATCACTGAGATCAGTGAGACTTCCGAGATCAGTGAGACTACTGAGATCAGTAAGACTACTGAGATCAGTAAGACTACTGAGATCACTGAGATCAGTGAGACTACTGAGATCAGTGAGACTACTGAGATCAATGAGACTACTGAGATCAGTGAGACTACTTAGATCAGTAAGACTACTGCGATCACTGAGATCAGTGAGACTATTGAGATCAGTGAGACTACTGAGATCAGTAAGACTACTGAGATCAGTAAGACTACTGAGATCAGTGAGACTACTGAGATCAGTGAGACTACTGAGATCAGTAAGACTACTGAGATCACTGAGATCAGCGAGACTACTGAGATCGGTGAAACTTCTGAGATCAGTGAGACTACTGAGATCAGTGAGACTACTGAGATCACTGAGACTACTGAGATCACTGAGACTACTGAAATCGGTGAGACTACTGAGATCAGTGAGACTACTGAGATCACTGAGACTACTGAGATCACTGAGACTACTGAGATCAGTAACACTACTAAGATCACAAAGACTACTAATATCAATGACACTACTGAGATCAGTGATACTACTGAGATCAGTGACACTACTGAGATCAGTGACACTACTGAGATCGGTGAGACTACTGAGATCGGTGAGACTGTTGAGATCAGTGAGACTACTGAGATCACTGAGATCAATGAGACTACTGAGATCAGTGAGACTACTAAGATCACTGAGACTACTGAGATCACTGAGACTACTGAGATCAGTAACACTACTAAGATCACAAAGACTACTAATATCAATGACACTACTGAGATCAGTGATACTACCGAGATCAGTGACACTACTAAGATCAGTGACACTACTGAGATCAGTGACACTACTGAGATCAGTGACACTACTGATATCGGTGAGACTACTGAGATCAGTGACACTACTGAGATCAGTGACACTACTGATATCGGTGAGACTACTGAGATCAGTGAGACTACTGAGATCAGTGAGACTACTGAGATCACTGAGATCAGTGAGACTACTGAGATCAGTGAGACTACTAAGATCACTGAGACTCCTGAGATCACTGAGACTACTGAGATCAGTAACACTACTAAGATCACAAAGACTACTAATATCAATGACACTACTGAGATCAGTGATACTACTGAGATCAGTGACACTACTGAGATCAGTGACACTACTGAGATCGGTGAGACTACTGAGATCGGTGAGACTGTTGAGATCAGTGAGACTACTGAGATCAGTGAGACTACTGAGATCACTGAGAATACTGACATCAGTAAGACTACTAAGATCGATGAGACTATTGAGATAAATGACACTACTGAGATCAGTGACACTACCGAGATCAGTGACACTACTAAGATCAGTGACACTACTGAGATCAGTGACACTACTGAGATCAATGACACTACTGAATCGGTGAGACTACTGAGATCAGTGACACTACTGAGATCAGTGACACTACTGAGATCAGTAAGACTACTGAAATCGGTGAAAATACTGAGATCAGTGACACTACTGAGATCAGTGACACTACTGATATCAGTGAGACTACTGAGATCAGTGATACTACTGAGATCAGTGAGACTACCGAGATCAGTGACTCTACTGAGATTAGGAAGATTGGTGAGATCAGAGACAGCAATGAGATCAGTGTGATTATAGTGAGATCAGAGACAGCAATGAGATCAGTGTGATTATAGTGAGATCAGAGACAGCAATGAGATCAGTGTGATTATAGTGAGATCAGAGACAGCAATGAGATCAGTGTGATTATAGTGGGATCAGCGAGATTAGTGAGATCAGAGCGATCGCTGAGATCAGCGACATCAATACGATTATTGAGAACAGCGAGATTAGTGAGATCATTGAGATTACTGAGATCAGTGATATTAGTAAGAGTACTGATTTCAGGAGAACGGTGAGATACATATGTGGAGTGAGAGATACATGAGTGGAGTGAGAGATACATGAATGGAGTGAGATATACATGAGTGGAGTGATACATACATGTGAGGAGTGAGAGATACATGAGTGGAGTGAGAGATACATGTGAGGAGTGAGAGATACATGAGTGGAGTGAGAGATACATGTGAGGAGTGAGAGATACATGAGTGGAGTGAGAGATACATGAGTGGAGTGAGAACACATGAGTGGAGTGGAGACTATACAAGTGAGGATGAGAGATACATGAGTGGAGTGAGAGATACATGAGTGAGTGAGAGATACATGTTTGGAGTGAGAGATACATGAGTGGAGTGAGATACATGTGATGAAGATACATGTGGAGTAGAGATACATGTGTGGAGTGAGAGATACATGTGGAGTGAGAGATACATGAGTGGAGTAAGAGATACATGAGTGGAGAGAGATACATGAGTGGAGTGAGAGATACATGTTTGGAGTGAGAGATAATGATGGAGTGAAGATACATGGGGATTGAGATACATGAGTGGAGTGAGAGATACATGTGAAGTAGAGATACATGAGTGGAGTGAGAGATACATGAGTGGATAGAATACATGAGTGGAGGAGACATACATAGTGAGGAGAGAGATGAACTAATGAGTGAGTGAGATACATGAGGAGTGAGAATACATGAAGGAGAGAGATACATGAGTGGAGTGAGAATACATGAGAGTGAGAATACATGTGAGGAGAGAGATACATGAGTGAGTAGAGATACATGTGAGATAAGAGTGAGAGATACATGGTGGAGTGAGAATACATGAGTGGAGTGAGAATACATGAGGAGTGAGAGATACATGAGTGGAGTGAGATGACATGAGTGGAGTGAGAATACAAGTGAGTGAGAGATACATGAGTGGAGTGAGAGATACATGAGTGGAGTGAGAGATACATGTTGGAGTGAGAGATACATGAGTGGAGTGAGAGATACATGTGAGTGATAGATACATGATGTAGTGAGAATACATGGTGAGGAGAATACATGTGGAGTGAGAGATACATGAGTGGATGAGAGATACATGAGTGAGTGAAGATACATGAGTGGAGTGAGAGATACATGTTTGGAGTGAAGATACATAGTGGAGTGAAGATACATGTGGAGTGAGAATACATGAGTGAAAGATTGGAGAGATACATGATGGAGTAGAGATACATGTGGATGAGATACATGATGAGTGAGATATACATGAGTGATGAAATACATGAAGTGATAGAGATACATGTGTGGAGTGAGAGATATAGTGAGAAGTGAGAGATACATGAGTGGATAGAGATACATGTGAGGAGAGATACATGAGTGAGTGAGACATACATTGGGAGTGAGAGATACATGAGTGGAGTGAGAGATACATGAGTGGAGTGGTAGAATACATGAGTGGAGGATACATGGTGGAGGAATAAGTGAGGAGAGAACATGAGTGGAGTGAGAATACTGTGTGAGTGAGAGATACATGAGTGGAGTGAGAATACATGTGAGAGTGAGAGATACATGAGTGGAGTGAGAATACATGAGTGGAGTAGAGATCATGAGTGAGTATGAGATACATGTGGAGTGAGAATACATGGAGGAGGAGAGATACATGAGTGATGAGAGATACATGTGAGGAGTGAGAGATACATAGTGGAGTGAGAGATACAGATGAGTGAGAGATACATGAGTGAGTAGAATGTGAGGAGTGAGAATACATGAGTGGAGTGAGAATACATGTGAGAGTGAGAGATACATGAGTGAGTGAGAGATACATGTGAAGAGATAGGGAGTGAGAATACATGAGTGGAGTAGGAGATACATGGTGAGTGAGAATACATGAGTGGAGTGAGAGAATACATGTGAGGATGAAGATACATGAGTGGAGTGAGAGATACATGTGTGGAATGAGAATACATGGTGGAGTGAGAATACATGAGTGGAGTAGAGAATACATGAGTGAGTGAGAGATACATTGAGTGAGAGTAGAGGATACATGAGTGGAGTGAGAATACAGTGGGAGTGAAGATACATGTGGGTGAGAGATACATGAGTGGAGTAGAGATACATGTGGGTGAGAATACATGAGTGGAGTGAGAGATACATGGTGGAGTGAGAATACATGGTGAGTAGAGATACATGTGAGTGAGAGATAATGGGGATGGAGTGAGAGATACATGAGTGGAAGATACAGAGGGAAGATACATGAGTGGAGTGAGAGATACATGAGTAGATATGAGTGGAGTACATGTTGTGGAGGAGATAATAGTGGAGTAGAGATACATGGAGTGAGAATACATGAGTGGAGTGAGATACATGTGAGAGGAGAGATACATGATGGTGGAGTAATGTGTGAAGAATACATGAGTGGAGTGAGAATACATGAGTGAGGAGAATACATGAGGAGTGAATACATGAGTAAGTAGAGATACATGATGGAGGAGAGATACATGAGTGAGTGAGAGATACATGATGGAGTAGAACAGAGTGAAAACATGTGAGTGAGAGATACATGGTGGAGTGAGAGATACATGAGTGGAGTAGAGATACATGTGGATGAGAATACATGGTGGAGTGAAGATACATGGTGGAGTAGAGAATACATGAGTGGAGTAGAGATACATGGTGAGTGAGATACATGTAGTGAGTGAGAATACATAGGAGTGAGATACATGGTGAGGAGAGATACATGGTGAGTGAGAGATACATGAGTGAGAGATACATGAGTGGGTAATAATGAATACATGTGAGTGAGATACATGGAAGTGAGATACAAAAGTAGAGTGGAACATAAGTGTAGAATCATGTGGTGAGATACATGGGAGTGAGATACATGTGATGAGAGAATCATGTGGGAGATACATGGTGGTGAGATACATGGGTGAGAATACATGAGAGAACATGTTGGAGAGATACATGTGGAAGATGAACAGTGATAGAAACATGATGGTGAACATGAGGAAATACATAGGAGAGAAAGGAAGAAATATTGTGTGGGAAGAAGTGGTGAATACATAGGATATGGTGAAATATGTGGAATAGGAAAAATTTGAGAGATTATGTGAAATCATTAAAGTGAGTAGAGATACATGAGTGGAGTGAGAGATACATGTGAGGAGTGAGAGATACATGAGTGGAGTGAGATACATGTGTGAGTGAGAGATACATGAGTGGAGTAGAAATACATGAGTGAGTGAGATACATGAGTGGATGAGACTACATGTTGGAAGTGAGAGATACATGAGTGGAGTGAAGATAAGCATGAGTGAGTGAAGATACATGAGTGGAGTGAGAACACATGAGTGAGTGAGAATACATGAGTGGAGGAGAGATACATGAGTGGAGTGAGAGATACATGAGTGGAGTGAGAGATACATGTTGGAGTGAGAATACATGAGTGGAGTGAGAGATACATGGTGGTGAGATACATGTGTGGAGTGAGAATACATGGTAGAGTGAGAGATACATGTGATGGAGTAATGAGATAATGAAGTGGAGTGAGAATACATGAGTGGAGTGAGAGATACATGAGTGGAGTAGAGATACATGTGTGGGGGAGAGATACATGTGTGGAGTGAGAGATACATGAGTGGAGTGAGAGATACATGAGTGGAGTGAGAGATACATGAGTGGAGTGAGAGATACATGAGTGGAGTGAGATACACATGAGTGGAGTGAGACATACAAGTGAGGATTGAGAGATACATGAGTGGAGTGAGAGATACATGAGTGAGGAGAGAGATACATGTTTGGAGAGAGAGATACATGTGTGGAGTGAGAGATACATGTGTGGAGTAGAGCATGTGGAGTGAATACATGTGTGGAGTGAGATACATGTGGAGTGAATACATGAGTGGTAGAGATACATGAGTGAGTGAGAGATACATGTTTGGAGTGAAAATACATTATGGAGAATACTGTAGATTGAGAGATACATGAGTGGAGTGAGATATGTGTGGGGTAGAGATATGAGTGGAGTGAGAGATACATGTGTGGGTGAGAGATACATGAGTGGAGTGAGATACATGAGTGGAGTGAGAGATACATTTTGGAGTGAGAGATACATGAGTGGAGTGAGAGTTACATGCATCTCTCACCCTCACATGTACTCTCCTCCTCATGTATCTCCACTTCACACATATCTCTCATT
Organism: Cherax destructor; assembly: GCA_009830355.1. NCBI lineage: Eukaryota > Metazoa > Arthropoda > Malacostraca > Decapoda > Parastacidae > Cherax > Cherax destructor. The sequence goes on from WNWK01017626.1 coordinate 41,556, forward strand.
CCACTCATGATCTCACTCCTCACAAGTATGTCCAATCCACTCATGTATCTCTCACTCACATGTATCTCTTACTCCACTCATGTATCTCTCCTCACAAGTATGTCTCACTTAATTCAAGTGGTGGACCTGACTTAACTCAGTGAAGACGTGTCTTGTGTGCTCTCTGTGAATCTGAACAAGATGTCCTCTCTTGAGCTACTCTACCAGCAGCTGAAGGAAGAACTGAGGGTAGCTAAGCTTGAGATACAGCGACTGACTGAGGAAAACAAGAGGATTCGTAGTAATCCTCCTGTTGAGAATCCTCGCCAAGAAAGGAACCTGGACAGTGGCCGGAATGCATGGGACAAAGTTAAAGATCAAGAGGATGGATGGAGAGGTAGAATTAACGAAGAACCAGAAACCTGTTGGGTGA
>WNWK01017627.1:0-41961 GCA_009830355.1 Cherax destructor
GTACGATGGGAGACCTTCTCCCTAGCGTGAATTTGTCACACAACACCTATTTGTGTCTGCTAGCGTGGGTTTCAGTCACACACCTATTTAGTGTCTGCTAGCGTGGGTTAGTCAAACAACACCTGTTCTCCGTCTCCAATCATGGATTCGTCATATAAATGCTGTCTCCTAGCGTGGGTCACAGTAACATAACACCTCTCTGGCAGTAACAATGAACCTCTCTGGTAGTAACAATGAACCTCTCTGGCAGTAACAATGAACCTCTCTGGAAGTAACAATGAACCTCTCTGGCAGTAACAATGAACCTCTCTGGTTGTAACAATGAACCTCTCTGGTTGTAACAATGAACCTCTCTGGTTGTAACAATGAACCTCTCTGGTTGTAACAATGAACCTCTCTGGTTGTAACAATGAACCTCTCTGGTTGTAACAATGAACCTCTCTGGTTGTAACAATGAACCTCTCTGGTTGTAACAATGAACCCTCTGGTTGTAACAATGAACCTCTCTGGTTGTAACAATGAACCTCTCTGGTTGTAACAATGAACCTCTCTGGTTGTAACAATGAACCTCTCTGGTTGTAACAATGAACCTCTCTGGTAACAACAATAAACCTCTCTGATAGTAAGAGTGAACTTCTCTCTGGTAACAATGAACCTCTCTGGTAACAACAATAAACCTCTCTGATAGTAAGAGTGAACTTCTCTCTGGTAACAATGAACCTCTCTGGTAACAATGAACCTCTCTGGTACTAACAATGAACCTCTCTGGTACTAACAATGAACCTCTCTGGTACTAACAATGAACCTCTCTGGTAGTAACAATGAACCTCTGGTAGCAATGGTACACCTATCTCGACCTCTCTGGTAACAATGGTGCACCTATCTCAACCTCTCTGGTAACAATGGTTCATCTATCTCGACCTCTCTGGTAACAATGGTTCATCTATCTCGACCTCTCTGGTAACAATGGTTCACCTACCTCGACCTCTCTGGTAACAATGGTTCACCTATCTCGACCTCTCTGGTAACAATGGTTCACCTATCTCGACCTCTCTGGTAACAATGGTTCATCTATCTCGACCTCTCTGGTAACAATGGTTCACATATCTCGACCTCTCTGGTAACAATGGTTCATCTATCTCGACCTCTCTGGTAACAATGGTTCATCCATCTCGACCTCTCTGGTAACAATGGTTCATCCATCTCGACCTCTCTGGTAACAATGGTTCATCCATCTCGACCTCTCTGGTAACAATGGTTCATCCATCTCGACCTCTCTGGTAACAATGGTTCATCCATCTCGACCTCTCTGGTAACAATGGTTCATCCATCTCGACCTCTCTGGTAACAATGGTTCATCCATCTCGACCTCTCTGGTAACAATGGTTCATCCATCTCGACCTCTCTGGTAACAATAGTTCACCTATCTCGACCTCTCTGGTAACAATGGTGCACCTATCTCGACCTCTCTGGTAACAATGGTGCACCTATCTCGACCTCTCTGATAACAATGGTTAATTTATCTCGACCTCTCTGGTAACAATGGTGCTCCTATCTCGACCTCTCTGGTAACAATGGTGCTCCTATCTCGACCTCTCTGGTAACAATGGTGCTCCTATCTCGACCTCTCTGGTAACAATGGTGCTCCTATCTTGACCTCTCTGGTAACAATGGTTCATCTATCTCGACCTCTCTGGTAACAATGGTTCATCTATCTCGACCTCTCTGGTAACAATGGTGCTCCTATCTCGACCTCTCTGGTAACAATGGTGCACCTATCTCGACCTCTCTGGTAACAATGGTGCTCCTATATCGACCTCTCTGGTAACAATGGTTCATCTATCTCGACCTCTCTGGTAACAATGGTGCTCCTATCTCGACCTCTCTGGTAACAATGGTTCATCTATCTCGACCTCTCTGGTAACAATGGTGCACCTATCTCGACCTCTCTGGTAACAATAGTTCATCTCGACCTCTCTGGTAACAATGGTGCTCCTATATCGACCTCTTTGGTAACAATTGTGCACCTATCTCGACCTCTCTGGTAACAATGGTGCTCCTATCTCGACCTCTCTGGTAACAATGGTGCACCTATCTCGACCTCTCTGGTAACAATGGTGCACCTATCTCGACCTCTCTGGTAACAATGGTTCATCTATCTCGACCTCTCTGGTAACAATGGTGCACCTATCTCGACCTCTCTGGTAACAATGGTTCATCTATCTCGACCTCTCTGGTAACAATGGTTTATCTATCTCGACCTCTCTGGTAACAATGGTTCACCTATCTCGACCTCTCTGGTAACAATGGTGCACCTATCCCGACCTCTCTGGTAACAATGGTGCACCTATCTCGACCTCTCTGGTAACAATGGTTCACCTATCTCGACCTCTCTGGTAACAATGGTGCACCTATATCGACCTCTCTGGTAACAATGGTGCTCCTATCTCGACCTCTCTGGTAACAATGGTGCTCCTATCTCGACCTCTCTGGTAACAATGGTGCTCCTATCTCGACCTCTCTGGTAACAATGGTGCTCCTATCTCGACCTCTCTAGTAACAATGGTTCATCTAGCTCGACCTCTCTGGTAACAATGGTTCATCTATCTCGACCTCTCTGGTAACAATGGTTCATCTATCTCGACCTCTCTGGTAACAATGGTGATCCTATCTCGACCTCTCTGGTAACAATGGTGATCCTATCTCGACCTCTCTGGTAACAATGGTGATCCTATATCGACCTCTCTGGTAACAATGGTTCATCTATCTCGACCTCTGTGGTAACAATGGTTCATCTATCTCGACCTCTCTGGTAACAATGGTTCATCTATCTCGACCTCTGTGGTAACAATGGTTCATCTATCTCGACCTCTCTGGTAACAATAGTTCATCTATCTCGACCTCTCTGGTAACAATGGTGCTCCTATCTCGACCTCTCTGGTAACAATGGTTCACCTATCTCGACCTCTCTGGTAACAATGGTGCACCTATCTCGACCTCTCTGGTAACAATAGTTCATCTATCTTGACCTCTCTGGTAACAATGGTTCATCTATCTCGACCTCTCTGGTAACAATGGTGCCCCTATCTCGACCTCTCTGGTAACAATGGTGCTCCTGTCTCGACCTCTCTGGTAACAATGGTGCTCCTATCTCGACCTCTCTGGTAACAATGGTGTTCCTATCTCGACCTATCTGGTAACAATGGTTCACCTATTTTGACCTCTCTGGTAACAATGGTTCACCTATCTCGACCACTCTGGTAACAATGGTTCATCTATCTCGACCTCTCTGGTAACAATGGTGCTCCTATCTCGACCTCTCTGGTAACAATGGTGCTCCTGTCTCGACCTCTCTGGTAACAATGGTGCTCCTATCTCGACCTCTCTGGTAACAATGGTGCTCCTATCTCGACCTATCTGGTAACAATGGTTCACCTATTTCGACCTCTCTGGTAACAATGGTTCACCTATCTCGACCACTCTGGTAACAATGGTTCATCTATCTCGACCTCTCTGGTAACAATGGTTCATCTATCTCGACCTCTCTGGTAACAATGGTGCTCTTTTCTCGACCTCTCTGGTAACAATGGTTCATCTATCTCGACCTCTCTGGTAACAATGGTTCATCTATCTCGACCTCTCTGGTAACAATGGTTCATCTATCTCGACCTCTCTGGTAACAATGGTTCATCTATCTCGACCTCTCTGGTAACAATGGTTCCTCTATCTCGACCTCTCTGGTAACAATGGTGCACCTATCTCGACCTCTCTGGTAACAATGGTGCACCTATCTCGACCTCTCTGGTAACAATGGTGCTCCTATCTCGACCTCTCTGGTAACAATGGTGCTCCTATCTCGACCTCTCTGGTAACAATGGTGCTCCTATCTCGACCTCTCTGGTAACAATGGTGCACCTATCTCGACCTCTCTGGTAACAATAGTTCATCTATCTCGACATCTCTGGTAACAATGGTTCATCTATCTCGACCTCTCTGGTAACAATGGTGCACCTAACTCGACCTCTCTGGTAACAATGGTTCATCTATCTCGACCTCTCTGGTAACAATGGTGCTCCTATCTCGACCTCTCTGGTAACAATGGTGCTCCTATATCGACCTCTCTGGTAACAATGGTGCACCTATCTCGACCTCTCTGGTAACAATGGTGCACCTATCTCGACCTCTCTGGTAACAATGGTGCACCTATCTCGACCTCTCTGGTAACAATGGTGCACCTATCTCGACCTCTCTGGTAACAATGGTGCACCTATCTCGACCTCTCTGGTAACAATGGTGCACCTATCTCGACCTCTCTGGTAACAATGGTGCAACTATCTCGACCTCTCTGGTAACAATGGTGCACCTATCTCGACCTCTCTGGTAACAATGGTGCTCCTATCTCGACCTCTCTGGTAACAATGGTGCTCCTATCTCGACCTCTCTGGTAACAATGGTGCACCTATCTCGACCTCTCTGGTAACAATGGTGCTCCTATCTCGACCTCTCTGGTAACAATGGTGCTCCTATCTCGACCTCTCTGGTAACAATGGTGCACCTATCTCGACCTCTCTGGTAACAATGGTTCATCTATCTCGACCTCTCTGGTAACAATGGTTCATCTATCTCGACCTCTCTGGTAACAATGGTGCACCTATCTCGACCTCTCTGGTAACAATGGTTCATCTATCTCGACCTCTCTGGTAACAATGGTGCACCTATATCGACCTCTCTGGTAACAATGGTGCGAGACAAACTGAACTCACTGCTTGTTAAAATTAACTTAACCGGGTAGAAATTAATTCGGCTAATTTTAAGCTTGTGTAAACGGCCTCTGAAAACTTATAGACCGCTGCCTTAAATAATAATAATCCTCCTGGGGATTTTTTTTGAGACTGATTTTCTAAAATCCCATGATGCGGATTGAAAACATTTTTGTTAATTTTAAGCTGTAACGATAAAGAATAATGATATAATTAATGTAGTATTAATGATACCTGTGAAGTTATTTAGCTTGTTATGTGTGAGAGGGAGTGTATATTGTATAAATATGTTCTCACTATGGTTATATTTTATGAACATTGTTATGCAGATTTCTGCATTATTGTGAAGTTTATAATGTAAGGTGTTTGTAATGTGAATAAATGCTCCATAAATATTGTAATATCAGCTTTTACTCACAATACAAACACCCTATATTACAAACTTCGCATTAATGCAGAAACCTACATAACAATCATAAAAAGATTATAGGAAAGAAGAACTTCAGCAGGCCTATTGGCCTAGGCAGGTTCAAGTCACACTCTCCCGGACCCACTCATTAGTAATGTGTTAATATTTTTTTTGGTACTATATGCCTTTGTAATAACATCATCATTATCAATATATTCAACAGAACTCTTCAATTATTTTACAACTGGCAGAATAACTCGGAGCTGACCGGGTATATTTCGAATCTTGTAAAACAAGATATAAATGAATAGTGAATAAAATTTCTTATTTTAGTAGTTCTTATGATTTCAAAAGTTTTTCTCCTCGCACCTGCCCTGTCAGAAGACAGGTGTGGGAGACTCGTGCCCCACACTTGCTTTGTCAGGAGGCAGGTATGCGGGACTCGTTCCCCACACCTGCCTTGTCAGGAGGTAGGTGTGGGGGACTCTTGCCCCACACCTGCCTTGTCAGGAGGTAGGTGTGGGGGACTCGTCCCCCATATGTGCCTTGTCAGGAAGTGTATGGAAGGCTAACCTCAGCACCCACCTTATCAGGAAAGTGATACAAGGGACTCAGAGGAAGACTGATGTCCTGTGCACGTAGGCTGTCAGGAGGCAGGCTGACACTCCGCTGATATTACATTGTATACATGTTTCTGAGTCAACATCAGTAAATGAATTCACAGTGAGATCACCAGATGCAAAAGTATTCCTCTTCCTACTCCTCTATCACAATAAACTTCAACACTGTACTTCAACAATGTACTTCAACACTGTACTTCAACACTGTACTTCAACACTGTACTTCAACAATGGAGTTGACGAAAAACGTAGGTTTATCAACATTCATACTCAAAAGTATAAATATACAGGCTTTTTTATGTGCCTTTGCAGGTTGTAAAATTACTAGTGCTATTACGAACACAGGTTGTGATTCAAGGTCTGTAGTATTTACCCATAAACAAAATCAGCAAATAGCGATCAACAGGGCATGACAATGGCAAGGCAAACACCTGCCTCCCAGGCAGGGAGGCAGGTGTGATGCTCTCACCTCAGTGGGGAGTTGAACTGGACAACACAGTAATGGAGCCCCAGAACTGCTACTCTGAATTGCCAGTTCACTGGTCGGGAGGGGATGCCAATGGTTGTGTGACGATCGTCGAATAAAGTGTAACATACTCGGCACAAGTCACTGGCACTTTTACCAAAATTGTCAAAATAAAATAACTGAATACTGTATAGAGCAATGGCGAGATGTGCACCCAGTCTTCAAGGTGGTAACTAAGATCAGGTATCTCTTAGTCGTTTATATGAAAAAAAGCCAGCTAAGATGTGACCTGGCCAAGGATAAAAAATCCAGACAAGCAATACATATTTACTGTCCAATACATATTTACTGTCCAATTATGATGTCATTGGCCTACGTTTGCTGCCCTCATGTACATCCTGATATCCCAAGTCCTGAAACACATGTTTGGAGATTACATGTTCGTGGTCTGAACGATTACTTTCATGAAATTATTTCTCAAGAATTACCGACAAATTTATCTCAAACCATGAACGTGCAGATGAATCAGCTAATAATGACGATGATGATGATGATGATGATGAGCGAGGAGGATGTATTATGTGGAAGCCTCGCAGATAACACTTCACTCTGATGATGAAACCCCCTGATAATGATGATGACGAATGATGGTGCAACAAAATGTATTGATGAAAAATGCATAATGCCATTGATTTTGTAACATCTTAATTCAAATGACATTTTCTGAAATAATCCAGATATTCAAGAGGATGCAACGTAACGAAAACCGTATGTGTTCCGTGTTGTGTTCCGTGTTGGGTTCCGTGTTGTGTTCCATGTTGTGTTCCGTGTTGTGTTGTGTTCCGTGTTGTGTGCCGTGTTGTGTTGTGTTCCGTGTTGTGTTGTGTTCCGTGTTGTGTGCCGTGTTGTGTTCCGCGTTGTGTGCCGTGTTGTGTTCCGTGTTGTGTTGTGTTCCGTGTTGTGTGCCGTGTTGTGTTGTGTTCCGTGTTGTGTGCCGTGTTGTGTGCCGTGTTGTGTGCCGTGTTGTGTGCCGTGTTGTGTGCCGTGTTGTGTGCCGTGTTGTGTTGTGTGCCGTGTTGTGTTGTGTGCCGTGTTGTGCTGTGTGCCGTGTTGTGTTGTGTGCCGTGTTGTGTTGTGTGCCGTGTGCCGTGTTGTGTGCCGTGTGCCGTGTTGTGTGCCGTGTTGAGTGTTGTGTGTTGTGTTGTGTGCCGTGTTGTGTGTGCCGTGTTGTGTGTGCCGTGTTGTGTTGTGTGCCGTGTTGTGTGCCGTGTTGTGTGCCGTGTTGTGTTCCGTGTTGTGTTGTGTGCCGTGTTGTGTGCCGTGTTGTGTGCCGTGTTGTGTTGTGTGCCGTGTTGTGTTGTGTGCCGTGTTGTGTTGTGTGCCGTGTTGTGTTGTGTGCCGTGTTGTGTTGTGTTCCGTGTTGTGTTCCGTGTTGTGTGCCGTGTTGTGTTGTGTGCCGTGTTGTGTGCCGTGTTGTGTGCCGTGTTGTGTTGTGTGCCGTGTTGTGTTGTGTGCCGTGTTGTGTTGTGTTCCGTGTTGTGTGGCGTATTGTGTTGTGTTCCGTGTTGTGTTCCGTGTTGTGTTCCGTGTTGTGTACCGTGTTGTGGTCCGTGTTGTGTGCCGTGTTGTGTTGTGTGCCGTGTTGTGTTGTGTTCCGTGTTGTGTTGTGTTCCGTGTTGTGTTGTGTTCCGTGTTGTGTTGTGTTCCGTGTTGTGTTCCGTGTTGTGTTCCGTGTTGTGTTCCGTGTTGTGTTCCGTGTTGTGTTCCGTATTGTGTTCCGTATTGTGTTCCGTATTGTGTTCCGTATTGTGTTCCGTATTGTGTTCCGTGTTGTGTTCCGTGTTGTGTTCCGTGTTTGTGCCGTGTTGTGTCCGTGTTGTGCCGTGTTGTGTGCCGTGCCGTGTTGTGTGCCGTGTTGTGTGCCGTGTTGTGTGCCGTGTTGTGTGCCGTGTTGTGTGCCGTGTTGTGTTCCGTGTTGTGTTCCGTGTTGTGTTCCGTGTTGTGTTGTGTTCCGTGTTGTGTTGTGTTCCGTGTTGTGTTGTGTTCCGTGTTGTGTTGTGTTCCGTGTTGTGTGCCGTGTTGTGTGCCGTGTTGTGTGCCGTGTTGTGTGCCGTGTTGTGTGCCGTGTTGTGTGCCGTGTTGTGTGCCGTGTTGTGTGCCGTGTTGTGTTGTGTGCCGTGTTGTGTTGTGTGCCGTGTTGTGTTGTGTTCCGTGTTGTGTTGTGTGCCGTGTTGTGTTGTGTGCCGTGTTGTGTTGTGTGCCGTGTTGTGTTGTGTGCCGTGTTGTGTTGTGTGCCGTGTTGTGTTCCGTGTTGTGTTCCGTGTTGTGTTCCGTGTTGTGTTCCGTGTTGTGTTCCGTGTTGTGTTCCGTGTTGTTTGGTTACATAATGGAACATTAAATCACTACAATATATTATGAAATATCAAAGCACTACAAAACATGCATCCGTATTTTTGTTTTTCTTAGAGTTTTAGAAAAAAATCTTAAAAAAAATATGAGTTTCCGTACCCAGTCCATGGTCCATTATACCCTGTATTCATGGGGCAGTGCTGTACCCATATGGTCCATTATACCCTGTATTCATGGGGCAGTGCTGTACCCATATGGTCCATTATACCCTGTATTCATGGGGCAGTGCTGTACCCATATAGTCCATTATACCCTGTATTCATGGGGCAGTACTGTACCCATATGGTCCATTATACCCTGTATTCATGGGGCAGTGCTGTACCCATATGGTCCATTATACCCTGTATTCATGGGGCAGTGCTGTACCCATATGGTCCATTATACCCTGTATTCATGGGGCAGTGCTGTACCCATATGGTCCATTATACCCTGTATTCATGGGGCAGTGCTGTACCCATATGGTCCATTATACCCTGTATTCATGGGGCAGTGCTGTACCCATATGGGTCGAGCATCACCCGAGGAATGGGGAAGTAATGTAGCTTGATACGAAGAATGGGAGGGTAGCTCCAATTCCTTGGCAGAAAAGCTCAAATCACCCTTATCACACCCCCATGACAGGAAGGAAACCTGTAAAGAATCAAAGATAAATTTTCTCTGGGAAGGACCCCAATATCCCACTTCATGTAGAAGTGGTAAAAATGAACACAGCTCAAACTCAACTAGTATAAATAATCCCATCGAAGGTTCGATGCATTAATTTCTACAAGCAAATGTTCAACACACAGATAACCCAGATAACAGATAACAGTCTCCTATGAGCGGGTTATGTTTTGTTCCAGTCGCGGTATTGTGCCTTCTTATACTTTCTTCAAGCAAATGTTCACTAGGTGCCATTCAGTGCAGGTGTTTACAAGTGTCATGTAACACTGGTGTAAAACACAGGTTGGTGAATAAGATATACAACACTTGAGTATCTTTAATGCCTGATTTTTTTTCCCCACTGATTACACTGAGGAAGCCTGCTATATAGGCGAAACTTTTTCAGCAAACAAGATGTACCTAGGTGTTGCTTATGCGTCTTTATTCATCAAGTTCTCAAAGTTCGTCTTTTACAGGTAAAAGTTTCTTTGAAGTCATTTTTACTGATATGACGTCTGGGGCAGATTATACCCATATTGTTATATTCAATGTTAACACAAACCCTTCAAGGCTTTACACCAGTAGATATAAACCTAGCAAGCAATCTTACTAAAAAAAAGTATCCCAGAAAACCTTGCATCTAAACATTCAACCAAGTAAATCTTCAATCGAGAGAAAAAAATTAACCAATGCCAATCAGTAGATGCTAATACACAAGTTATCTGAGTGTGCAAATTGACCATCATAATCTATAATTACAGCAGCGAGCGCAGCAATTATATTTTTTATTAATTACTAAACACTTTTAACGTACATAAAATATTCATGCTGAATTATCACACAAACCTCAACTTGGTTTCTGTGACTAGTATTAAGTAGTTTGTAAGCTTAAGAATTAAGTTGCCCGAAATACTTGGCATAACGAGAGGCTTACCCTAGGATGTGCATGACGGTGCATTTTCATAACTATAACCAGAACGTGATCAAGCGAACTGCAGCGTCACATCCATTGTAACCTCTGAAATATTGTGAATTAAATTAACATTAATATTTTCCCCTCTAGAGACGGGTACGCAGTGAATCATCTACCGTTACAAGCCAAGCCAACGGATCTCTCTTCTCGAAAGAAAACGTATAAATTCAAAGTCTGTAAACTGAACCTCAGGAACTTTGAGCTGAAGAAAAAAACTCAGCGAATCTTTAGCAGTTAGAAACAAACCCAGTTAAACTTGTGTTAAGGAAAACAAGCATACTAAAGCCTCTTTCGGTAAATATTGGTTATTTAGCTTTAGAACTTATCGACTGGACGGGAGTCAAACATGTGTACTGAATTCTTCCCCCATAGATTAAGGTTTTCTGGGTTTCAAAACAAAACATGTTTGACTGCGGAGTGAGACATATGGGCAAGTCTCTTTACACCTGTGTACCTAACAGTAACTAGGTGCGTGTTAGCTCTCTGAAGCAAGAACTACCATCTTCCAGCAAATGGAAATCTCGCTCGGTAGCTTACCAGTACTGCTAATTCAAAAGGCGTAATCCTTCGGCGGTTCTTCCTTCTTAGGGAAGAGACAATGATTTGGGAGGACTGGGATTCCTACTTCTGCTGAGGAAAAAAATAAACACTTATCAAGAAAGTTCAGAACCTTTTCGATATATGGTGGAAAATACATAAAGACAGAAAGAACTCTGAGGACACGAGCACTGCTGCAAGAAGACCATCTCTCCACTGAAGGGCTGGGAGAACACTTCAACATTATCCACACAAGCACTCTCCACATACTCATCATGGAGGATAAGGCTTTCCTACAGTTGCAGCAGTCGGAGTCGATCAAGTCAATGCAAGCAGCAAATAATGGAGGCTAAGAAGGTATGCCTCGAAAAAGAAACCTCCAGGAAGATCAACTCCTCTTCATTTGCGCTGCTGTTCTTAACCTCTTCCAGTACTAAAGACAGAAGGAAGGGAGCCACAAAATATTGACGAGTCAAGGTCTATCACAGGTGGTTAATTTGATGCAGGACCTCCATCTGCAACACCAATGAACATCGTCACTCCAGGTTAGTGTCGGCACCGGCTCGCACCAAGACGTCAGACCGTAATGTCTCTTACATCCGGCTCAGTGGCACAGTCGCACGGACTGCGAGACCACGAGTGAATGCATGCAAGGACTCCGTGTAATCAATGACTGCCCAGCTAGGTGGTGCCCTCGTTCAGGAGTACAATACAGTCATGACAAGGAATGAAAACCAGAAGTAATTTCCAATGCCAGGGGTCGAGAAGCATTAGCAAGAGTTCTAAAACACTCTTAAGTCTATATTGGCTCTAGGAAGTCGCAAATAAGCAGCAGTGAGTGGGATATATGGGCCACCAAGAACCTCCCTTCCCCAAGGACTAATAATAAAGAAAAGATGCACAAACAATAGCCACGTAAAATCTAAATGATCTTTGACTGGAATATACTTAATACATAAAAAAATTTCAAAATGTTTAACACTTTAAATGGCCATTGATACACATCTAAAAATACTCCACTGAGAATGAATCTATATATTTAGCATTTTCTCACTAATTTAAATAATTTTAAAGGGTATCACCACAATATTTCAAACTTTCATTTGTTTCAACACACACACACACATATATATATATATACATTCCTATTCGTGCAGAATAGGTAAAACTGGTCAAGAACTCATTTAAAATTAAGTCGTTTCTAAAAATTTTCTCTTATCCGTTTAAAGATATATATTTTCATTTATGTTAATGTAAAAAAATAATAATTTTGTACCAAAAGAACCTTAGAAAACTAATCTAACCTTATTATAATAATCCAACTAAATATATTTTAAATAAGCTTAAAATAATTTAATAAAAAAAACACAATGAAATATATTTTTTTCGTTAGGTTCAGAACGATTTTTGCGAAATTATTCCATACACAAATTTTAGCTTGCCTTATTCGGCAAGAAGAGCATTGCTATTTAAGCCAAAATCGCAAGTTTTATCTATTCGGCACGACATTATATATATATATATATATATATATATATTTTTTTTTTTTTCAACAAGTCGGCCGTCTCCCACCGAGGCAGGGTGACCCAAAAAGAAAGAAAATCCCCAAAAAGAAAATACTTTCATCATCATTCAACACTTTCACCACACTCATACATAATCACTGTCTTTGCAGAGGAGCTCAGATACGACAGCTGAGAAAAGTCCCTCCCAGCTGTCACTATCTCAGACCCCTCCTTTAAAGTGCAGGCATTGTACTTCCCATTTCCAGGACTCAAGGCCAATTAAATCAATTAACTGGTTTCCCTGAATCCCTTCACAAAATGTTACCCTGCTCACACTCCAACAGATCGTCATGTCCCAAAAACCATTCGTCTCCATTCACTCCTATCTAACACGCTCACACATGCTTGCTGGAAGTCCAAGCCCCTCGCCCACAAAACCTCCTTTACCCCTTCCCTCCAACCTTTTCTAGGACGACCCCTACCCCGCCTTCCTTCCCTACAGATTTATACGCTCTCCAAGTCATTCTACTTTGATCCATTCTCTCTAAATGACCAAACCACCTCAACAACCCCTCTTCAGCCCTCTGACAAATACTTTTAGTAACTCCACACCTTCTCCTAATTTCCACATTCCGAATTTTCTGCATAATATTTACACCACACATTGCCCTTAGACAGGACATCTCCACTGCCTCCAGCCTCCTCCTCGCTGCAGCATTTACAACCCATGCTTCACACCCATATAAGAGTGTTGGTACCACTATACTTTCGTACATTCCCTTCTTTGCCTCCATGGATAACGTTTTTTGTCTCCACAGATACCTCAATGCACCACTCACCTTTTTTCCTTCATCAATTCTATGGTTAACCTCATCCTTCATAAACCCATCCGCTGACACGTCAACACCCAAATATCTGAAAACATTTACTTCTTCCATAATCCCTCTCTCCAATGTGATATCCCATTTTTTCTTTATTTAAATCGTTTGATACCCTCATCACCTTACTCTTATCTATGTTCACTTTTAACTTTCTACCTTTACACACTCTCCCAAACTCGTCCACTAACCTTTGCAACTTTTCTTTAGAATCTCCCATAAGCACAGTATCATCAGCAAAAAGTAACTGTCAATTCCCATTTTGCATTTAATTCTCCATAATTTAATCCCACCCCTCTCCCCAACACCCTAGCATTTACTTCTTTACAACCCCATCTATAAATATATTAAACAACCATGGTGACATTACACATCCCTGTCTAAGACCTACTTTTACCGGAAGTAATCTCCCTCTCTCCTACACACCCTAACCTGAGCCTCACTATCCTCATAAAAACTCTTTACAGCCTTCAGTAACTTACTACCTATTCCATACACTTGCAACATTTGCCACATTGCTCCCTATCCACTCTATCATATGCCTTTTCTAAATCCATAAATGCAATAAAAACTTCTCTACCTTTATCTAAGTACTGTTCACATATATGCTTCACTGTAAACACTTGATCTACACATCCCCTACCCACTCTAAAGCCTCCTTGCTCATCTGCAATCCTACTCTCTGTCTTACCTCTAATTCTTTCAATAATAACCCTGCCATACACTTTACCTGGTATACTCAGTAAACTTATTCCCCTATAATTTTTACACTCTCTTTTATCCCCTTCCCTTTATATAAAGGAACTATACATGCTCTCTGTCAATCCCTAGGTACCTTCCCTCTTTCATACATTTATTAAACAAAAATACCAACCACTCCAGCACTATATCCTCCCTGCTTTTAACATTTCTGTCATGATTCCGTCAATTAAAGCTGCTTTACCCCTTTCATTCTACGTAATGCCTCACGCACCTCCCCCACACTCACATCCTGCTCTTCTTCACTCCTAAACGATGTTGTACCTCCCTGGCCAGTACATGAAATTACCACCTCCTTTTTTTCTTTTTTTTATTAACACATCGGCCGATTCCCACCAAGGCAGGGTGGCCCGAAAAGAAAAACTTTCATCATCATTCACTCCATCACTGTCTTGCCAGAGGGGTGCTTTACACTACAGTTATAAAACTGCAACATTAACACCCTCCTTCAGAGTGCCGGCACTGTACTTCCCATCTCCAGAACTCAAGTCCGGCCTGCCGGTTTCCTGAATCCCTTCATAAATGTTACTTTGCTCACACTCCAACAGCACGTCAAGTATTAAAACCATATGCCTCCATTCACTCCTATCAAATACGCTCACACATGCTTGCTGGAAGTCCAAGCCCTCGCACACAAAACTTCCTTTACCCCTCCCTCCAACCTTTCCTAGGCCGACCCCTACCCCGCCTTCCCTCCACTACAGATTTATACACTCTCGAAGTCACTCTGTCTCGTTCCATTCTCTCTACATGTCCAAACCACCTCAACAACTCCTCCTCAGCTCTCTGGACAATCGTTTTGGTAATCCCGCACCTCCTCCTAATTTCCAAACTCCGAATTCTCTGCATTATATTCACACCACACATTGACCTCAGACATGACATCTCCACTGCCTCCAGCCTTCTCCTCGTTGCAACATTCATCACCCATGCTTCACACCCATATAAGAGCGTTGGTATAACTATACTCTCATACATTCCCTCTTTACTTCCATGGACAAGGTTCTTTGTCTCCACAGACTCCGAAGTGCTCCACTCACCCTTTTCCCCTCATCAATTCTATGATTCACCTCATCCTTCATAGACCCATCCGCCGACATGTCCACTCCCAAATATCTGAATACATTCACCTCCTCCATACTCTCTCCTCCAATCTGATATCCAATCTTTCGTCACCTATTCTTTTTGTTATCCTCATCACCTTACTCTTTCCTATATTCACTTTCAATTTTCTTCTTTTACACACCCTACCAAATTCATCCACCAACCTCTGCAACTTCTCTTCAGAATCTCCCAAAAGCACAGTGTCATCAGCAAAAAGCAACTGTGACAACTCCCACTTTGTATTTGCTTCTTTATCTTTTAGCCCAACACCTCTTGCCAAGACCCTCACATTCACTTCTCTTACAACCCCATCTATAAATATATTGAACAACCACGGTGACATCACACATCCTTGTCTAAGGCCCACTTTTACTGGGAAATAGTCCCCTTCCCTCCTACACACTCTAACCTGAGCCTCACTATCCTCATAAAAACTCTTCACTGCTTTCAGTAACCTTCCTCCTATTCCATACACCTGCAACATCTGCCACATTGCCCCTATCTACCCTATCATACGCCTTTTCCAAATCCATAAATGCCACAAAAACATCTTTACCCTTATCCAAATACTGTTCACCTATATGTTTCACTGTAAACACTTGGTCTACACACCCCTACCTTTCCTAAAGCCCCTTGTTCATCTGCTATCCTGCTTTCTGTCTTACTCTTAATTCTTTCAATAATAACTCTACCATACACTTTACCAGGTACACTCAACAGACTTATTCCCTATAATTTTTGCACTCTCTTTTGTCCCCTTTGCCTTTATACAAAGGAACAATACACGCTCTCTGCCAATCCCTAGGTACCTTACCCTCTTCCATACATTTATTAAATAATAGCACCAACCACTCCAAAACTATATCTCCACCTGCTTTTAACATTTCTATCTTTATCCCATCAATCCCAGCTGCCTTACCCCCTTTCATTCTACCCACTGCCTCACGAACTTCACCTACACCCACAACTGGCTCTTCCACACTCCTACAAGATGTTATTCCTCCTTGCCCTACACACGAAATCACAGCTTCCCTGTCTTCATCAACATTTAACAACTCATCAAGATATTCCCTCCATCTTCCCGATACCTCTAACTCTCCATTTAATAACTCTCCTCTCCTATTTTTAACTGTCAAATCCATTTGTTCTCTAGGCTTCCTCAACTTATTAATCTCATTCCAAAACTTTTTCTTATTTTCAACAAAATACAAAATTTGCTGATAACATCTCACCCACTCTCTCATCTGCTCTCTTTTTACATTGCTTCACCACTCTTTTAACCTCTCTTTTTCTCTCCATATACTCTTCCCTCCTTGCATCACTTCTACTTTGTAAAAACCTCTCATATGCTAACTTTTCTCCCTTACTACTCTCTTTACATCATCATTCCACCAATCGCTCCTCTTCCCTCCGCACCCACTCGCCTGTAACCACAAACTTCTGCTGAACACTCTAACACTACATTTTTAAATCTACCACATACATTTTCGACCCCATTGCCTACACTCTCACTAGCCCATCTATCCTCCAATAGTTGTTTATATCTTACCCTAACTGCCTCCTCTTTTAGTTTATAAACCTTCACCTCTCTCTACTTACTGATTCTATTTTCCTTGTATCCCATCTACCTTTTACTCCCACTGTAGCTATAACTAAAAAGTGATCTGATATATCTGTGGCCCTCTATAAACATGTACATCCTGAAGTCTACTCAACAGTCTTTTATCTACCAATACATAGTCCAACAAAATATTGTCATTACGCCCTACATCATATTTTGTATACTTATTTATCCTCTTTTTCTTAAAATATGTATTACCTATAACTAAACCCTTTCTATACAAAGTTCAATCAAAGGGCTCCCATTATCATTTACACCTGGCACCCCAAACTTACCTACTACACCCTCTCTGCATGTTTCTCCCACTTTAGCATTTAGGTCCCCTACCACAATTACTCTCTCATTTGGTTCAAAAGTTCCTATACATTCGCTTAACATCTCCCAAAATCTCTCTCTCTTCTACACTCCTCTCTTCTCCAGGTGCATACACGCTTATTATGACCCACTTTTCGCATCCGACCCTTATTTTAATCCACATAATCCTTGAATTTACACATTCATATTCCCTCTTTTCCTTCCATAACTGATCCTTCAACATTATTGCTACCCCTTCCTTAGCTCTAACTCTCTCAGATACTCCTGACTTAATCCCATTTATTTCTCCCCACTGAAACTCGCCTACCCCTTCAGCTTTGTTTCGCTTAGGGCCAGGACATCCAACTTCTTTTCATTCATAACATCAGCAATCATATCTTTCTTATCATCCGCACTACATCCACGCACATTCAGACAACCCAGTTTTATAAAGTTTTTCTTCTTCTCGTTTTTAGTAGATTTGTACAGGAGAAGGGGTTACTAGCCCATTGCTCCCGGCATCTTAGTCGCCTCATACGACACGCATTGCTTACGGAGGAAAGATTCTTTTCCACTTCCCCATGGACAATAGAGAAAATAAAAAGAACAAGAGCTATTAAGAAAAAGAAGAAAAACCTAGATGTGTGTATGTATATATATGCATGTGTATGCCAGTGTAGTGTGACCTAAAGTGTAAGTAGAAGTAGCTAGATATACCTGTTATCCAGCGTGTTTATGAGACAGAAAAAAGACACCAGCAATTCTACCATCATGTAAAACAGTTTCAGGTTTCTGTTTCACAGTCACCTGGCAGGACGGTAGTACCTCCCTGGGTGGCTGCTGTCTACCAACCTACTACCTATATCCCTTTTTTCATCGACATTTAAAAGTTCCTCAAAATATTCCCGCCATCTACCCAATACCTCCAGCTCCCCATCTACTAACTCCCCTACTCTGTTTTTAACTGACAAATCCATTCGTTCCCTAGGCTTTCTTACCTTGTTTATCTCACTCCAAAAAATTTTCTTGTTTTCAGCAAAATTTCTTGACAGAGCCTCTCCCGTTCTTTCATCCGCTCTTCTTTTGCACTCTCTCACCACTCTCTTCAACTTTCTTTTACTTTCCATATACTCTGCTCTTCTATTAACACTTCTGTTTTGTAAAAACCTCTCATAAGCTACCTTTTTCTCTTTTATCACACCCTTTACTTCTTCATTCCACCACTCACTCCTCTTTCCTCCTGCACCCACCCTCCTATAGCCACAAACTTCTGCCCCACATTCTAATACTGCATTTTTAAAACTATCCCAACTCTCTTCAACCCCCCCACTACTCCTACTTGCACTAGCATATATATATATATATATATATATATATATATATATATATATATATATATATATATATATATTTTAAAAACACAAATGCGTTCACACAGGACACGTTTAGTGAAGACGTTTCGGTGGTGGCGACCTTGATCGTGTCATCAAGGTCATCAGGAACGAAACGTCCTCAATAATGAATAAAAAACACAATGCAGTGAATGGAGCAATAGACAGCAGGAATATTGGAGAGTGAAACGTATGACGACATTTCGGTACGACTTAGACCATTACCTAGTCACATAATATAACCAGTTAATGGTCCAAGTCGTACCGAAACGTCGTCATAAGTTTCACTCTCCTAGGTGCGGGCTATTTGTGTCTTCAATGAAGGTGTTTTCTAAGTGAATGCATTCCTAGTCTATTCCTGTCTAAAGTTGTGGTCAGTTTCTGCCTTCTTATTGCCTTGTCTTCTGTCGCTGATGTTTCGCTCTTGTTTGTCTTCCCACAATTTAACATGACGGGGAAGCTGAAATAACGTGACAAAAAAAAAGACTTGACATCGAAAGAAACAAAAAACCAAGTGAATAGGAGATAAAATCTAGAAAAACTACATCAACTGTAGTTATCTACTACTATAGTTATCAACTGTAGTTATCTACTTCTGTAGTTATCAACTGTAGTTATCTACTACTGTAGTTATCAACTGTAGTTATCAACTGTAGTTATCTACAATTGTAGTTGTCAACTGTAGTTATCAACTGTGGTTATCTACTGTAGTTATCTACTATTGTAGTTATCAGCTGTAGTTATCTACTACTGTAGTTATCAACTGTCGTTAACTACTGTAGTTATCAGCTGCAGTTATCTACTACTGTAGTTATCAACTGTACTTATCTTCTGTAATTATCGACTGGAGTTAACAACTGCAATCAAGTGTAGTTATCTCTTGTAGTTGTCTACTGTTAGCTATCTACTGTGGCTATCAACTTCAGTTATCAAATGCAATCAATTATAGTTATCAACTGTAATCAATCGCAGATATCTGTTATCAATTGTAATTTACTGTAAAAAATTATAATCTACTGTAGTCATCTAAGATGTGAGGTCAGTCTTAAGGTTGATAACTAAGATGTTAGGTCAGTCTTAAGGTTGATAACTAAGATGTGAGGTCAATCTTAAGGTTGATAACTAAGATGTGAGATCAGTCTTAAGGTTGAAAACTAAGATGTGAGGTCAGTCTTAAGGTTGATAACTAAGATGGGATGTCAGTCTTAAGGTTGATAACTAAGATGTGAGGTCAGTCTTAAGGTTGAAAACTAAGATGTGAGGTCAGTCTTAAGGTTGATAACTAAGATGTGAG
This sequence comes from Cherax destructor, assembly GCA_009830355.1. Classification (NCBI taxonomy): domain Eukaryota; kingdom Metazoa; phylum Arthropoda; class Malacostraca; order Decapoda; family Parastacidae; genus Cherax; species Cherax destructor. The sequence goes on from WNWK01017627.1 coordinate 19,663, forward strand.
GTCAGTCTTAAGGTTGATAACTAAGATGTGAGGTCAGTCTTAAGGTTGATAACTAAGATGTGAGGTCAGTCTTAAGGTTGATAACTAAGATGTGAGGTCAGTCTTAAGGTTGATAACTAAGATGTGAGGTCAGTCTTAAGGTTGATAACTAAGATGTGAGGTCAGTCTTAAGGTTGATAACTAAGATGTGAGGTCAGTCTTAAGGTTGATAACTAAGATGTGAGGTCAGTCTTAAGGTTGATAACTAAGATGTGAAGTCAGTCTTAAGGTTGATAACTAAGATGTGAGGTCAGTCTTAAGGTTGATAACTAAGATGTGAGGTCAGACTTAAGGTTGATAACTAAGATGTGAGGTCAGTCTTAAGGTTGATAACTAAGATGTGAGGTCAGTCTTAAGGTTGATAACTGAGATGTGAGGTCAGTCTTAAGGTTGATAACTGAGATGTGAGGTCAGTCTTAAGGTTGATAACTGAGATGTGAGGTCAGTCTTAAGGTTGATAACTAAGATGTGAGGCCAGTCTTAAGGTTGATAACTGAGATGTGAGGTCAGTCTTAAGGTTGATAACAGAGATGTGAGGTCAGTCTTAAGGTTGATAACTAAGATGTGAGGCCAGTCTTAAGGTTGATAACTGAGATGTGAGGTCAGTCTTAAGGTTGATAACTAAGATGTGAGGTCAGTCTTAAGGTTGATAACTGAGATGTGAGGTCAGTCTTAAGGTTGATAACTGAGATGTGAGGTCAGTCTTAAGGTTGATAACAAAGTGGAAAGTAATACTATCACTACTGCAACTACTACTACTGCTGCTGCTACTACTGATACTACTATTAAAGCTACTACTGCTGCTGCTACTACTACTACTACTAATAATAATAATTCTGATACTATTACTGCTACTACTACTACTACTACTGATACAACTATTACTGCTACTACTGCTGCAAGTACTACTACTGCAACTACTACTACCATTACTTCTACTACTACAACTACTGATACTACTATTACTGCTACTACTGCTGCTGATACTGCTGCTGTTACTACTACTACTGTTACTGCTACTACTGATACTACTATTACTGCTACTACTGCTGTTGCTGCTACTACTACTACTGATACTACTATTACTGCTACTACTGCTGCTGCTACTACTACTGATAATACTATTACTGATACTACTGCTGCTACTACTGCTACTACTACTACTACTGCTACTACTACTACTACTGCTACTACTACTACTGCTACTACTACTGATACTACTACTACTGATACTACTATTACTGCTGCTGCTGCTACTGCTACTGCTGCTACTACTATTACTGCTACTACTGCTACTACTACTACGGCTGCTGCTACTACTAGATACTACTACTACTGATACTACTATTACTGATACTACTGCTGCTACTACTGCTACTACTACTGCTACTACTACTGCTACTTACTACTGCTGCTGCTGCTACTACTACTACGGCTGCTGCTACTACTAGATACTACTACTACTGATACTACTATTACTGCTACTACTACTACTGCTACTACTTCTACTAAGGCTACTACTACTGCTACTAATACTAGTACTACCACTACTATCACCCCCACCACCGCCATCACCAACAATCGCACCACCGACACCAACACCCCCAACACCGACACCACTACCACCACCAACACCCCCACCACCGACACCACCACTACTACCAACACCCCCACCACCGACACCACCACCACTACCACCAACATCCCCACCACCTACACCACCAACACCCCCACCACCGACACCATCACCACCAACACCCCCACCACCGACACCATCACCACCAACACCCCCACCACCGACACCAACACCACCTCCACCACCAACACCCCCACCACCGACACCACCACCATCACCACCATCATCGACATCACAACCACCGATACCACCACCACCACCACCAATGACACCACCACCAATGACACCACCACCAATGACACCACCACCAATGACACCACCACCAATGACACCACCACCAATGACACCACCACCAATGACTCCACCACCAACGACACCACCACCAATAACACCACCACCAAAACCACAAATGACACCACCAACGACACCACCACCACCACCACCAATGACACCACCATAACTGACACCACCACCATCAGCACCAATGACACCACCACCATCAAAAACACCACCACCACCATCAATACCAAAAACAACCACCACCTCCACCGCCACCACCGCCAAAAACACCACCACGACCAAAAACACCACCACAACCACCAAAACACAACCAAAACACCACCACAACCACCAAAACACTACCAAAACACCACCACCACCACCACAACAGTTTACTACGAGGACAATTGCTTTCAGATAGCGAGTGGCTCCACTGTGTATATATCTGCCTCGTGTTTCCTCTTAATTGACCACCCAGGTCTAATAGTCCTTGTCGGTGGTGTGTGTGTGTGTGTGTGTGTGTGACTCAACTATTTGTGGTTGCAGGGGTCGAGTCCTAGCTCTTGGCCCTGCCTCTTCGCTGTCACTACTGGGTCCCCTCTCTCCCTGCTTCATGAACTTCATCGTACCTCTTCTTTAAGCTATGTATGGATCCTGCCTTCACTACATCACTCTCCAGATTGTTCCACTTCCTGAAACTCAATGACTGAAGAAATATTTCCTAGCATCCCTGTGACTCATCTCAGTTTTTGACTTCCAGTTGTGGTCCCTCGTTGCTGTGTCCCATCTCTGAAACACTGTCCCCCATACACCTTGTTATTTCCTTTCAGTGTTTTATATATCGTTATTATATCCTGCCTCCCCCCCCCCCCATTCCTCCTGTCCTCCAGTGTCGTCAGGTTGATTTCCCTTAACCTCTCCTCGTAGGACATACCCCTTAGATCCGGGACTAGTCTTGTTGTAAACTTTTACACTTTCTCTAATTTCTTGACGTGCTTGATCAGGAATGAGATGAGTTCCATACTGGTGCTGCATACTCCAATATGGGCCTGACATATATGGTGTTCATTGTCTTGAATGACTCCTTACTCAGGTGTCAAAACATTATTCTTAGGTTTGCCAGGCGCCCATGTGCTGCAGCAGTTATTTGGTTGATTTGATGTGCGTCTCAGGAGATGTGTTCGGTATGATACTCACCCCAAGATCCTTTTCTTTGAGTGAAGTTTGTAGCCTTTAGCCCCCTAGCCTGTAATCCGTGGACAGTTTAATTTGACCTTTCTCAGTCTTCGACTTTGAACGCCATCAGCCATTTGTTGGACCAGACTTGCTGCCTTTCCATATCCCTTTGTAGTCCTACCTGATCCTTATCCGCTTCAATTTTCCGCATTAGCTTCAGATCGTCTGCAAACAGGGGCACCTCTGAATCTATTCATTCGCCACGTCATTCACATATACCAGAAACACTACCAGCTCTAAAACTTACACTTGTGGAACCCCCCTCGTTACATGCGCCCACTCTGACATCTCGTCATGTACCATCACTCATTTTTATACTGACCATTCCTGAAATTGATTTCCACGAGATTTCTTTAAATGTATTTCAGATAAGTTTACAATAATTTAATAAACAAACAATGAAATATATTTTTTCTCCTTAGGTTTAGAATGATTTTTGCGAAATAACCGCATACACAAATTTTCGCTTGCCTTATTCGGCAAGAAGAGCGTTGATATTTAAGCCAAAATCACAAGTTCTACCTATTCGGCACCACATATATATTTATTTATAAACATTTTGGTTGTTTCCCACCAAGGCAGGGTGACCCGAAAAAGAGGAAAAACTTTTATCATCATTCACTTCATCACTGTCTTGCCAGAGGCTCACCTACACTACAGTTAAACTGCAATATCAACACCCCTCCTTCAGAGCGCAGGCACTCTAAGTCCCACCTCCAGGACTTAAGTCCGGCTTCCCGGACTTGAGTCCTGAATCATTTCATGTTACCCTGCTCACATTCCAACAGTCATAAAAACCATTCGTCTTCACTTGCTATCTAACACGCTCACGCACCCCTGCTGGAAGTCCAAGCCCTTGCACACAGATCCTCCTTTACCCACTCACTCCCACCTTTCCTAGACTGACCCCCTACCCCGCCTTCCACTACAGATTTATACGCTCTCCAAGTCATTCTATTTTGTTCTTTCCTCTCTAAATGTCCGAACCACCTCAACAAGCCCTCCTCAGCCCTCTGGATAATACTTTAGTAACCCCACACCTCTAAACTATGGATTATCTGCATTATATTCACACCACACATTGCCCTCAGACACGACATCTCCACTGCCTCCAGCCTTCTCCTTGTTGCAACATTCACCACATATGCTTCACACCTATTTAAGAGTGTTGGTATAACTATACTCTCATACATTACTCAAATAAACAGGACACAGGTGAGAGGAGCTTATGACGACATTTCAGTCCAACTTGGACCATTTACAAAGTCTTTGTAAATGGTCCAAGTCTGACCGAAACGTCATTGTAAGCTGCTCTCTCCTATGTGCGGGTTATTTGTTCCAGTCACAGTATTGTGCCTATTTGTTACTCCCATACATTCCCCTTTTTGCTTCCATGGACAGCGTTCTTTGTCCCCACAGACTCCTCAGTGCACCACTCACCTTTTTTTCCTCATCAATTCTATGACTCACCTCATTTTTCATAGACCCGTCTGTTGACAAGTCCACTCAAATTTTTTTATTACCTAATTTTATTACCTATTTTTTTTATCCTCATCACCTTACTCTCTTCAATGTTCACTTTTAGTTTCTTTTACATACCCTACCAAACTCATCCACCAACCTCTGCAAGTTCTCTTCAGAATCTCCCAAAAGCACAGTGTCATCAGCAAAAAGCAACTGTGACAACTCCCACTTGTGTTAGATTCTTTATCTTTTAACTACACAGCTCTTGCCAACACCCGAGCATTCACTTCTCTTACAACTCTATCTATAAATACATTGAACAATCTTGGTGACATCACACATCCCTGTCTAAGGCCTACTTTTACTGGGAAATAAAATCCCTCTTCCCTCGTAAAAACTCTTCACTGCTTTCAGTAACCTACCTCCTATTCTATACATTTGCAACATCTGCCACATTGCATCCCTATCTACCCTATCATACGCCTTTTAAAATCCATAAATGCAACAAAAACCTCTTTATTTTATCTAAATAATGTTCATCTATATGTTTTACTGTAAACACTTAGTCTACACACCCCCTATCCCTCCTAAAGCCTCCTTGGTCATCAACAGGCTTAATTTTTGAAATCTTTTTTGTCCCCTTTGCCTTTATGCAAAAGGACTATGCATTGCACACCCTGCCAATCCCTAGGTACCTTACCCTCTATTACAAATAAAGATGCATTTGTAATTAAACGACTGTTTGGGATACTAAGTAAAATATCGTATTTCAGATTTTTATTATATTAAATATATATTATTAATATAAAAGCATATAATCTGAAATAAAAACATAATCTAATAATCTGTGTAAAAACCTATTTACACAAAATCACAGTACAAGATAAAAGTCACAAGTAAAATCAAGTATTCGGTGTAGTGTCAAGTCGCTGCCATCTTCTAGTGTCACGCGGGACACTACCACACCTTGTCATGATACTTCTTTGTCTTATGGCACGCCTTCTCACGGGGTCCCCTGACACCCGTTCTCTGTGTCACATGACACGCCCCCGGTGTCACCCGACACGCCTTCTCTTCTGTTTCACACGACACCCTTCTCTCTGTGCACATAAGACACCTTCCCTGTGTCACACGACACCATCTCTGTGTCTCACGACACGCCCCCTGTAACATGAACTTATCTCTAATTAAGCCTTTTCACCGCGTTATGACACATCAAACACACGACTCTTAACTTGTGTCGTGCCACCGTCACAAACTCTGACTGACTACACCACTAAATACCTGACACCACAGTGTCACACAAGACACCACCTGTTACCAGTGTCACACAAGACACCACCTGTTACCAGTGTCACACAAGACACCACCTGTTACCAGTGTCACACAAGACACCACCTGTTACCAGTGTCACACACGACACCACCTGTTACCAGTGTCACACAAGACACCACCTGTTACCAGTGTCACACAAGACACCACCTGTTACCAGTGTCACACAAGACACCACCTGTTACCAGTGTCACACACTTTCAGGTACATAAGTTCAGGTACAACAGTCCATTTTCAGGTACATAGTCTCAGGAACACAGTCGGTACGGTGAATAAGCCAGTAGATAGTCTAAGGCTGTCACCAGCACGAAGAGTCAATCTCCAGGTCTGTCTGTTGAACACTCCCAGGTGTATCAGGGAGCTAGTGAACTCTCCAGTGTTGTATAGGGGAGAGTCTCGCTGACACTCTCCAGCAGTGTATATGGGAGAGTCTCGTACACTCCCTAGGTGTATCAGGGAGCTGGTGAACTCTCCAGTGTTGTATATGGGAGTCTCGTTAGCACTGTAGACCTGTCACCAGCACCACACTGCGAAAGTCTACAACTCTCAAGCAGGTCTGCCTGGCGAACTCCAGTAGTGTATCAGTGAGCTGGTGGACTCTCCAGTGTTGACTAGGGGAGAGTCTCGATGACACTGTCAGTCAAGCCGGCCCGGCAGTCAAACATCATGTCTGATGACGTAACCCCTTGACTGCCGGCCGGTGAGGTAATTACCTAACTACCATTGTTAGATACGGGGCCGTAACACCCTCTTCCATACATTTATTAAATAAAAGCACCAACCACTCCAAAACTATATCCCCACCTGCTTTTAGCATTTCTATCTTTATCCCATCAATCCCAGCTGCCTTACCCCCTTTCATTCTACCCACTGCCTCACGCACTTCCCCCACACTTACAACTGCTTCTTCTTCCCTCCTACAAGATGTTATACATCCCTGACCAATGCACGAAATCACAGCTTCCCTATCTTTATCAACATTCAACAGTTCCTCAATTATAATAAAAAGAAGCACTAAACCTAGACTTCCTCAAAATATTCCCTCCTCTTTCCGATACCTTCAACTCTCCATCTAATATCTCTCTTCTCCTGATTTTAACTGTCAAATTCATTTGTTCTCTACGCTTTCTCATCTTATTAATCTCACTCCAAAACGTTTTTTTTATTTTCAACAAAATTCGTTGATAACATCTCACTCACTTTCTCATTTTCTCTCCTCTTACATTCTTTCACCACTCTCTTAACCTCTCTTTTTCTCTCCATATACTCCTCCTTCCTACTATCGCTTCTACTTTGTAAAAACAACTTTTATATATATGAGCTAAACATCTGGTTCCTGGATGATGGCATACTGGCAGGTACGAAGGAGTCCCTCCTAGAAGATCTTGACCAGGTGATGACACGGAGACAGGAAATGGCACTCATCCTGAATACATCCAAATGCGAAATCTTCTCAGTCAATCAACAAGTGATCGACGCAGTGAGATCAAGACTACCAGGTGCATCAGTCATTGCCCCGACAAATAGCCTCTTCCTTGGAGCACCTTTTGGAACTGACGCCATTGACTCAATTCTCAGGAAGTAACTGGGCGAGTTGAGGAGGATGGAACAACGAATTGGCAATCTCGACACCCACGAAAAAGTGCTTGAGGCTGCCCAGGTTAACATATTTCCTACGATGTACATCCTCATATAACCCTATGCTGCATGAATACCACAGTATCCTGAGGCATATTTTTACGAAAGTATTCAACCTTACTCCAGAAGATGGGCAGTAGGATCAAGCTACACTTCCAGTCAGACTAGAAGGTACTGTTGTCTGCAAGGCATCACATATTTCACAACCAGCTTTTCTGTCCTCATGTGTTGCATCCAGTGGACTTTTAGCAGCGATTCTCCCTGAACACTTTAAGGACAATGTTGGAGTTCACGACCAAAATTTCGTTGAAGGAGTCAAGCTATGGGATAATATAACGGGCTCTGAAACCAGGCCTGCTTTTCCCCAACAACTACAGTCACACTGAAATGGCCCAATATTGGAAAATATAGCTTCAAACAATGCTTCAGAGTGTGTCGAGGAAGGAAAGAGCCCCTCCTAGCAGTAAGAACTCCTCATGCAGGGGACTTCCTGTTGGCTATTCCCAACTCCTCCCTTACCACACGTCTTGACCCGCAGACCATCTGCATTGGTGTTGCCCTTCGCCTTGCCATTCCTAATCTCGCCAAGCACAGGTATATTTTCGACAGTGAATCGGTAGACCGATTCGGATACCATGGTCTCGTTTGCCATCGATAAGAGGGAAAGATTGCAAGGAATGAAAAGGTTAATATCATCAAGAAGAGCCTCACGACAGCCAGATGCCCAGCAATAAGGGAGCCACACCAACTATGCAGATCTGATGGCAACCAAAAGCGTTCAGATGGTACCACCCTTCAAGTCTGGACAAACGGCAAGTAGGTGGTGTGGGATTACACATGTGCGTCAACATTAGCTGATACCTATCTCCAATACACCAGGGAGGAAGGAGGGGAAGTCACCAACTTCAGGAAGTCCAAAGTCTAGAAAATACGGTGAACCTGAACATCATTATATGTTCGTTCCCATAGGCTCAGAGACACTTGGCCCACGGAGGAAGAGTGCATACAAGTTCCTTAAGGAGCTAGGTGAAAGACTCATCAGGGTAACTAGAGATCCCAAGACTGCTAGTTTTCTGTTCCAGAGATTCAGCGCTGCAGTTTAGAAGGGTAATGCCTGCTGTATCGTTGGCATGCGCCCCAGCTCTGAGGAGCTGGATAAGATTTTTGCATTGTAATTTGTGATAAACACATAGCAATATGCACTTGAAATATATCCCTCAATCCTCTTGTACTGTATATGCCATCTTTGTACCAGCAATGTATCCTTTAAGTCTTGTGTACCATATTATGCTATAAAATATAACTATTGTAAAAAAAATATTAAAAGATGGGGTGGTAGGGGAAGTGGAATATTCAAATGGCTTCAGGAAGAAATCCAAATATTTTTCCTTAAAGCCTTTTAATCTACTTCTCTGAGTCTATGGGTCCCACGCATAATTTGAACTAGAGGTGGACCCCATCATATATATGTCGTGCCGAATAGGTAAAACCTGCAATTTTGGCTTAAATAGCAACTCTCTTCTTGCCGAATAAGGCAAGCGAAAATTTGTGTATGCAATAATGTCGCAAAAATCATTCTGAACCTAACAAAAAAAAATATTTCATTGTGTTTATTAAATTATTGTAAACTTAACTAAAATGTATTTAGTTGGATTACGCTAAATTAAATTGCACTTGTTATAATAAGGTTAGGTAAGCTTTCTAAGGTTCTTTTGGTACAAAATTATTATTTTTTACATTAACATAAAAAAGATATATCTTTAAACGTACAAGAGCAAATTTTAGAAAGGACTAAATTTTAAATGAGTTCTTGCTAATTGACCAGTTTTACCTGCAGTAAGATCACAGTAAACAGGTGATATCACAAAATGCAGAACAGCCACTGTGAAAAATGTGAGAAATCACGAAAGCGCTTTTAATTTCACTATTTTTCCACAGTGGTTGTACGAACCTGCCATATGTCACCGAGGAACGGTGACCTAAAAAAGAAAAAACGAAAGTTTTTTCCCTTTAAATTCAGTAATTTATTTATACAGGAGTAGTAGTTACTAGCCCATTGCTCCCGGCATTTTACTTGCCTCTTACGACACGCATGGCTTACGAAGGAAGGATTCTTTTTCACTTTTTCATGGATATAAGAGGAAACATAGAAGAACAAGAACTATGATGAAAATAGAAGACAACGCTTGTTTAGTGTGACCTAAATGTAAGTAGAAGTAGCAAGATATACCTGTTATCCCGCGTGTTTATGAAAAAAGACACCAGCAATTCTGCCTTCATGTAAAACAATTACAGGTTTCCGTGTCACACTGACTTGGCAGGACGGTAGTACCTCCCTGAGTGGTTCCTGTCTACCAACCTACTACCACAGGACAGTAGTACCTCCCTGGGTAGTTGCTGTCTACCAACCTACTACCACAGGACGGTAGTACCTCCCTGGGTGGTTCCTGTCTACCAACCTACTACCACAGGACGGTAGTACCTCCCTCGGTGGTTCCTGTCTACCAACCTACTACCACAGGACAGTAGTACCTCCCTGGGTGGTTCCTGTCTACCAACCTACTACCACAGGACAGTAGTACCTTTCTGAGTGGTTCCTGTCTACCAACCTACTACCACAGGACGGTAGTACCTCCCTGGGTGGTTCCTGTCTACCAACCTACTACTACAGGACGGTAGTACCTCCTTGGGTGGTTTTTGTCTACCAACCTACTACCACAGGACAGTAGTACCTCCCTGGGTGGTTGCTGTCTACCAACCTACTACCACAAGACGGTAGTACCTCCCTGGGTGGTTCCTGTCTACCAACCTACTACCACAGGACGGTAGTACCTCCCTCGGTGGTTCCTGTCTACCAACCTACTACCACAGGACAGTAGTACCTCCCTGGGTGGTTCCTGTCTACCAACCTACTACCACAGGACAGTAGTACCTCCCTGAGTGGTTCCTGTCTACCAACCTACTACCACAGGACGGTAGTACCTCCCTGGGTGGTTCCTGTCTACCAACCTACTACCACAGGACGGTAGTACCTCTCTGGGTGGTTCCTGTCTACCACCCTACTACCACAGGACAGTAGTACCTCCCTGGGTGGTTCCTGTCTACCAACCTACTACCACAGGACGGTAGTACCTCTCTGGGTGGTTCCTGTCTACCAACCTACTACCACAGAACGGTAGTACCTCCCTAGGTGGTTCCTGTCTACCAACCTACTACCACAGGACGGTAGTACCTCCCTGGGTGGTTCCTGTCTACCAACCTACTACCACAGGACAGTAGTACCTCCCTGGGTGGTTCCTGTCTACCAACCTACTACCACAGGACGGTAGTACCTCTCTGGGTGGTTCCTGTCTACCAACCTACTACCACAGGACGGTAGTACCTCCCTGGGTGGTTCCTGTCTACCAACCTACTACCACAGGACGGTAGTACCTCCCTTGGTTGTTCCTGTCTACCAACCTACTACCACAGGACGGTAGTACCTCCCTGGGTGGTTCCTGTCTACCAACCTACTACCACAGGACGGTAGTACCTCTCTGGGTGGTTCCTGTCTACCAACCTACTACCACAGGACGGTAGTACCTCCCTGGGTGGTTCCTGTCTACCAACCTACTACCACAGGACGGTAGTACCTCCCTGGGTGGTTCCTGTCTACCAACCTCTACCACAGGACGGAAGTACCTCCTGGGTGGTTCCTGTCTACCAACCTACTACCACAGGACGGTAGTACCTCCCTGGGTGGTTCCTGTCTACCAACCTACTACCACAGGACGGTAGTACCTCCCTGGGTGGTTCCTGTCTACCACCCTACTACCACAGGACGGTAGTACCTCCCTGGGTGGTTCCTGTCTACCAACCTACTACCACAGGACGGTAGTACCTCCCTGGGTGGTTCCTGTCTACCAACCTACTACCACAGGACGGTAGTACCTCCTGGGTGGTTCCTGTCTACCAACCTACTACCACAGGACGGTAGTACCTCCCTGGGTGGTTCCTGTCTACCAACCTACTACCACAGGACGGTAGTACCTCCCTGGGTGGTTCCTGTCTACCAACCTACTACCACAAAACGGTAGTACCTCCTGGGTGGTTCCTGTCTACCAACCTACTACCACAGGACGGTAGTACGTCCCTGGGTGGTTCCTGTCTACCAACCTACTACCACAGGACGGTAGTACCTCCCTGGGTGGTTCCTGTCTACCAACCTACTACCAGGACGGTAGTACCTCCTGGGTGGTTCCTGTCTACCAACCTACTACCACAGGACGGTAGTACCTCCCTGGGTGGTTCCTGTCTACCAACCTAATACCACAGGACGGTAGTACCTCCCTGGGTGGTTCCTGTCTACCAACCTACCACCACAGGACTGTAGTACCTCCCTGGGTGGTTCCTGTCTACCAACCTATTACCACAGGACGGTAGTACCTCCCTGGGTGGTTCCTGTCTACCAACCTACTACCACAGGACGGTAGTACCTTCCTGGGTGGTTCCTGTCTACCAACCTACTACCACAGGACGGTAGTACCTCCCTGGGTGGTTCCTGTCTACCAACCTTCTACCACAGGACGGTAGTACCTCCCTGGGTGGTTCCTGTCTACCAACCTACTACCACAGGACGGTAGTACCTCCCTGGGTGGTTCCTGTCTACCAACCTACTACCACAGGACGGTAGTACCTCCCTGGGTGGTTCCTGTCTACCAACCTACTACCACAGGACGGTAGTACCTCCCTGGGTGGTTCCTGTCTACCAACCTACTACCACAGGACGGTAGTACCTCCCTGAGTGGTTCCTGTCTACCAACCTACTACCACAGGACGGTAGTACCTCCCTGGGTGGTTCCTGTCTACCAACTTACTACCACAGGACGGTAGTACTTCCCTGGGTGGTTCCTGTCTACCAACCTACTACCACAGGACGGTAGTACCTCCCTGGGTGGTTCCTGTCTACCAACCTACTACTACAGGACGGTAGTACCTCCCTGGGTGGTTCCTGTCTACCAACCTACTACTACAGGACGGTAGTACCTCCTTGGGTGGTTCCTGTCTACCAACCTACTACCACAGGACGGTAGTACCTCCCTGGGTGGTTCCTGTCTACCAACCTACTACCACAGGACGGTAGTACCTCCCTGGGTGGTTCCTGTCTACCAACCTACTACCACAGGACAGTAGTACCTCCCTGGGTGGTTCCTGTCTACCAACCTACTACCACAGGACAGTAGTACCTCCCTGAGTGGTTCCTGTCTACCAACCTACTACCACAGGACGGTAGTACCTCCCTTGGTGGTTTTTGTCTACCAACCTACTACCACAGGACAGTAGTACCTCCCTGGGTGGTTCCTGTCTACCAACCTTCCACAGGACAGTAGTACCTCCCTGAGTGGTTCCTGTCTACCAACCTACTACTACAGGACGGTAGTACCTCCTTGGGTGGTTTTTGTCTACCAACCTACTACCACAGGACGGTAGTACCTCCCTGGGTGGTTCCTGTCTACCAACCTACTACCACAGGACAGTAGTACCTCCCTGGGTGGTTCCTGTCTACCAACCTACTACCACAGGACAGCAGTACCTCCCTGAGTGGTTCCTGTCTACCAACCTACTACCACAGGACGGTAGTACCTCCCTGGGTGGTTCCTGTCTACCAACCTACTACCACAGGACAGTAGTACCTCCCTGGGCGGTTGCTGTCTACCAACCTACTACCACAGGACAGTAGTACCTCCCTGAGTGGTTCCTGTCTACCAACCTACTACCACAGGACGGTAGTACCTCCCTGAGTGGTTCCTGTCTACCAACCTACTACCACAGGACAGTAGTACCTCCCTGGGTGGTTCCTGTCTACCAACCTAGTATCTAGATATGTGTGTGTGTGTTTGCACACACACACATAAGTATGCATCTGCACACACATATACACTAAATTACACGTATACATACATATGCACACAAATGCGTACGTACATGTATACATACAGAAATTCATACTCACAGACATGCACACACGATTATATATTTTTATATTTTGTTGCAATAGAATTTTACGACCACCCTAAACTATTGTTTTTTGCGTGCACTAAGGCGAAGAAGACTGAGCTTCCGGAATACAACCATAATACATCTGGGTTTAATGGAGAATTGGTAGAGCCGCTGGAGAGAGACAGCGGCTGATAATCAGGTTAAGGATGGTTAATGGAGTTTTAAAACCAATCGACTACACGAGGGTCATTAAGGCTGCACCTAACCTTTTTCCCCACTAGATAAGAACATTTTAATCCCTTAAATAGGAATTAAACTCTCATTATATTTATGTTGAGAGAGATGCTCCTCTCTGTATGTGCATCCTGTGTGATAATTGGTTAATTGTGTTTCAAACCTATCGACTACACGAGAGTTTCAGGTGTATCTACTACACAAGGTCAACCTTTTCACCACCAGACAAGAATATTTTAGTCCCCCATACTAGGGATTAAATCACATTCTCACCACACAGACCCTGAGAGGCTCTACACCTCAGGGTATATACCTGTATCCTGTAATGTGATCATTATTACTTAAACTACCAGCCGTAGAAAGTTCAGCGTGCCCATCTACAGGATACAAAATAAATATACAGTAGGACCCCCGTATCCGCAAGGAATACCTTCCCAGTACCTGCCGTGGATACCGAAATCGTGGATAGTAGCTAACCCTAGAAGTCCTTGATTATGTACAAAAGTGACAATTAATCTCTTTCACTGACGAGAAGCCCTTCACAGCCTCTCTTAGGCTTTGAAGAACTGCCACTTTCTCTACTTTTGGCCATTATCATGAAAAAATTAAGAAGTGTTTTTGGGCCACAGTAAACAGTGGGTAACTGAAACCGCAGGTACCGAATCAGTGGATTCAGGGGTTTTACTGTATTATGGTTTTTAAACTAAATCGTGCCCAAAATGCTGTATACCAAAAGACACTTCCCAAATGTTTTTTTGCTAATTTAATATCTGTAAATATTGATTGCCCAGTCAACTCTAATATAGCAGAATAGAATTAACAATAGCATGGCTGAAATAATTCACAACTAATTCTCCAGGACGGAGCGACAACTTACCAAGTTTCCATTTTTAGGTTGTGTTTGTGAATATACGTAGTAATTTATATAGTGTACAGAATTATTTTTTGTGCGTGAATTAAAAAAAATCACAGCAATTCTTTCAGTCGTTTACACATCTTTTTGAATAGATATGAGAGGGCCAGGAGCTAAGACTCGACTTCAGTAACAAAAATAAACGTTTACACATACAAACACACACTTTTTTATAAGTATAAAATTATCACGACAGAGCCAGTTTCTGGACCAGACCTGCAGCCTGTTCAGATCCCTTTGTAGTTCTGCCTGGTCCTTGTCCGATTAAATTCTTCTCAACTTCACATCTTCTGCAAATAGGAACACTTCTGAGTCTATTCCTTCTATCATGTCATTCACATGTACCAGACACAGCACCGGTCCTAGGACTGACCCCTGTGGAACCTGCTCGTCACAAGCCCCCACTCCGACACCTCGTTACGTACTATGATTCGTTTATGTCTTTCCGACAGGTATTCTCTGATCTATTGCAGTGCCTTCCCTGTTATACCTGCCTGGTCCTCCAGCTTTTGCACTAATCTCTTGTGTGGAACTGTGTCAAAAGCCTTCTTACAGTCCAAGAAAACGCCATCTACCCACCCCTCTCTGTCTTACTGCCGTCACCCTGTCATAGAACTCCAGTAGGTTTGTGACAGGATTTCCCGTCCCTGAAACCGTGCTGGCTGTCGTTGATAAGCTCTTTCCTTTCTAGGTGCTCCACAACTCTTCTCCTGATATTCTTCATGACTTTACATACTATACATGTCAGTGACACTGGTCTGTTATTTTAAAAACTGGCACTGCATTTGCTGTAGTCGCCCTCTCGACTGATGTGTTGAAGATTGTTGTTAGTGGTACACATAGCACCTCTGCTCCCTCACTCAGGACCCATGGAGAGATATTATCCGGCCTCATTGCCTTTGAGGTATCTAGCTCACATAGCAGCCTTTTCACTTCTTCCTCGGTTTTATGTAGTGTGTCCAAGACTTGGTGTACCCCCCTTCTCCGTCTTTCTGGAGTACCTTCTGTCTCCTCTGTGAACACTTCTTTGAATCTCATGTTGAGCTCCTCAAATACTTCTCGGTCATCTCATGTGATCTCCCTTCCTTCCTTCCTTCCTCAGCCTGGTTACCTGGTCCTTGACTGTTGTTCTCCTCCTGATGTGGCTGTACAACAGCTTCGGGTCAGATTTGGCTTTCGCTGCTATGTCATTTTCGTATTGTCGTTGGGCCTCCCTTCTTACCTGTGCATATTCATTTCTGGCTCTAAGACTGCTCTCCTTATTCTCCTGGGTCCTTTGCCTTCTATACTTCTTCCATTCTCTAGCATACTTGGTTTTTGCCTCTCTCACCTTTGGGTGAACCAAGGGCTCATCCTTGCCTTCTCATTATTTTTGTTACCCTTGGGTACAAACCTCTCCTAAGCTTCCTCACATATTGTTGTCACATATTCCATCATCTCATTTACTGACTTCCCTGCCAGTTCTCTGTCCCACTGAACCTCGTGCAAGAAAATCTTCATGCCTCTGTAGTCCCCCTCTCGTAGTTTGGCTTCAATCCTCCTGCCCTTCCCGCTTCCCTCTGCACTTGTAACTCTACTGCATATTCGAAGCTCAGAACCACGTGGTCACTGGCCCCGAGGGGTCTTTCAGATGTGATGTCCTCAATATCTGCACTACTCAAGGTGAATACTAGGTCCAGTCTTGCTGGTTCGTCCTCTCCTCTTTCTGGTAGTGTCCCTTACGTGTTGGTACATGAAGTTTTCCAGTACCACCTCCATCTTAGTCCTCCACGTTTCTAGGCCCCCACGTGGTTCTCCCAGATGCGACATAGGCCTAAGTGCTGTAAGCTTCCTGGCCGCTTTGTTTAAAAGATTTACTACATGGTTCTTCGTGGTCAGTTTGGAATCAAATTTTACCCCAAGAATGTAAACTTCGTCCCCAGGTACCAACACTTTCCCATTCAGTCTTACCACTACTCCAGCATTACCACCATGGTTCCTAGAGACCATCAGTTGTGTTTTCTCAGGAGTAAATATGACCTGCCATCGTTTTCAATTACCAGCTGTAAGCTGGTAACTGAGAGCAGATGGCATTTCCTCCCTTGGATAAGTAAACGTCAGAGTACAATCGTTTGCATATTCATGGGATTCTGGGATGAGTTGAAGAACGTCTCTGAAGTAGATATTCCATAACAATGGCCCAAGTACACTTTCCTGTGGAACATTGGCACTATTAGAGTGTCTTGTTGATTATGTCCCGTTGAGAACTACGCTTAAAGATCTACCTTAAAAATAATTACTGAGGAGTCATACTACAGGGAAAGCGAATCCTATTGCTTGCAGTTTTGGCTAGAGTCCCTGGTGCTTTACTCTGTCGAAATCTCCAGCTGTGTCCAGCGCTACTACTCAGCTCTATTTTGGGTTCATCTAGTGACTGGTGCCAATTAGTGGAGAGGTTTAACAAAAGATCAGCAGTAGAGTGATCTTTTCTGAAGCCATATTGATGGTCACAAAGAAGTGAGTGGTAGCCGAAAAAATGCTGTCATCAGCCTTGAGATTATTGTCTGAAGAATCTTACCAGTGATTGACAGGAGTGA
The DNA here is from genome assembly GCA_009830355.1 of Cherax destructor. Classification (NCBI taxonomy): domain Eukaryota; kingdom Metazoa; phylum Arthropoda; class Malacostraca; order Decapoda; family Parastacidae; genus Cherax; species Cherax destructor. The sequence continues at coordinate 36,989 of WNWK01017627.1, forward strand.
CACTGATCTGCAGTTGCTGATATCCGTTAGGCTCTTGTTTTGTGGACAGGGACAACATCTCCGTCCGTCTGTCTGTATGTCTCTCTCTCTCTTTCTCCCACCATCCCTCCAACCCTACCTCTCCCTCCCTCCCTCCTGGAGCCCCAGGTTTCTGATGTGGTAACAGATGCAGAGAGATAGGAGCCCACAACTCTGGTTTCATTAAGGATGGTAAACTTGAGTTTAAAATACCCTCGTCTAGATTTACATACCTCTCGTAGGAGAGCATTTCTGAGGTCACGTTAACTTTTCCTGGCTGACTCTTGATCACACGGTCCACTGGGAGAACACACCCGTGTTTGAAAACACCCGTGTTTAAAAACACCCGTGTTTTTTAATTCACCCGTGTTTAAAGACACCCGTGTTTAAAAACACCCGTGTTTAAAAACACCCGTGTTTAAAAACACCCGTGTTTAAAAACACCCGTGTTTAAAAACACCCGTGTTTAAAAACACCCGTGTTTAAAAACACTTGTGTAGCTGTTATTGAATTATCTTTGTTTCGTTAAAGAAGATTTTCTTCTTGTAAGCTCACCACCAGCTGGTGTTAACCCACCAACCAGCTGGTGTTAACCCACTACCGGCTGGTGTCAAGCCACGAACCACCTAATGTTAATTCACAAACCAGCTGGTGTCAACCCACCAACCAGCTAATGTCAATTCACCAACAAGCAGGTGTTAATTCACAACAGCTGGTGTCAGCCCACCAACCAGCTGGTGTCAATCCACCAACCAGCTGGTGTCAACCCACCAACCAGCTGGTGTCAACCCACCAACCAGCTGGTGTCAACCCACCAACCAGCTGGTGTCAACCCACCAACCAGCTGGTGTCAACCCACCAACCAGCTGGTGTCAACCCACCAACCAGCTGGTGTCAACCCACCAACCAGCTGGTGTCAACCCACCACCAGCTGGTGTCAGTGTTGCCAGTGGCTTTCTCACTATCTGGTTGGCAACACTATTTACCGCATACCCATGAGAAACCGATAAACCCGTAGGGATCATACGTCAACTGAGAAATGGGAGGCAATCAGGTTTGATCCAAGGCAGGGATGGGTAACTCCACTTCCAAGAATCAAGAGCAAAAAAATATTGTTAATTTTAAATTTTATTTATCAATTACCTGCTTTTTTAATGTATTTTTAAGGAAAATATTATTCACACACACACACACACGCACACACTAGATAAAGTGCAAAGGTTTGCAACAAGACTAGTCCCGGAGCTAAGGGGTATGTCCTACGAGGAGAGGTTAAGGGAAATCGACCTGACGACACTGGAGGACAGGAGAGATAAGGGGACATGATAACGGCATATAAAATATTGAGAGGAATTGACAAGGTTGACAGAGACAGAATGTTCCAGAGATGGGACTCAGCAACAAGGGGACACAGCTGGAAGTTGAAGACTCAGATGAATCACAGGGACGTTAGGAAGTATTTCTTTAGCCACAGAGTGGTCGGGAAGTGGAATAGTTTGGAAGTGATGTAGGCAGGATCCATTCATAGCTTTAAAAAGAGGTATGATAAAGCTCATGACGCAGGGAGAGTGACCCAGTAGCGACCAGTGAAGAGGCAGGGCCAGAAGCTATGATTCGACCCCTGCAACCACAACTAGGTGAGTACAACTAGGTGAGTACAACTAGGTGAGTATACACACACACACACGTACACGCACACGCACACACGCACACACACGCACGCACACACACACACACACACACACACACACAGGGAAGTTAGGAAGTATTTCTTCAGCCTTAGGGTTGTCAGAAAGTGGAACAATCTGGAGAGTGTAGGAGAGGCGGGATCCATACATAGCTTTAAGAAAAGGTACGATAAGGCTCTTGGAGCCGACAGAGTGGTCCTAGTAGAGACCAACAGAGAGGCGGGGCCAGGAGCTGATATTCTACCCCTGCATCACACACTTCAATTGGTGTTATTCTCCCCTCTCTACAATAAGTCCATCTGGCCAAGTATTCAGCGCTCCTGGAGCTCACACGGGCTACACATACACACGATATTTGTAAGCTTCCAGAGGCCTATCATGGCAGGTGAATTGTGTGACGTTATCTTCAGCCAACAAAGAAAATCATCATCAAGGGACCAGAGTGACATTGCTTCCTGCTGGACGGCCCAGCTTGACAACATGTCCGTCAACACAATGACAGACCTCAGTGGGTGTTTCATGCCTAAGTTCCCCTTACATCACAATTTCACATAAATTGTGCCAGAAATAAAAACTGAAGCCGTGAGAGCACGATTATCAGGAAACTTTTAACTCTCACCTGTGCTGCCAGGGTCGATACACACAGTTAGCAATTCTTACCTCCTATGGGCTACTGAGGGATCACTAAGTAGCCAATTGACAAATAATAGATAAGAAACAGTAAAGACAATTTGGGTCTGATTAACATTATTAGTACCAATTCACATATAGTTATATTTATGTTAATTTAACATATTTAAGGGGCCATTTTTATGACATAAAAACTGACCATGATGGTAGTGAAGCCAATACTCGCTTGCTGGAAGCGACCACATCAACTGTATCTTTCCAGATGAGTACATGAAGCATCCACAAGCAAGGAGGTTCAAGATGAGTACATGAAGCATCCACAAGCAAGGAGGTTCAAGAACATGAAGCATCCACAAGCAAGGAGGTTCAAGATGAGTACATGAAGCATCCACAAGCAAGGAGGTTCAAGATGAGTACATGAAGCATCCACAAGCAAGGAGGTTCAAGATGAGTACATGAAGCATCCACAAGCAAGGAGGTTCAAGAACATGAAGCATCCACAAGCAAGGAGGTTCAAGATGAGTGACGTCCAGTCAAGGTGAGAGTGATTTGGAAGTAGAATTAAACATAAATGATGTGAACCTTTATTTAATGACAACATCATTGACTCTGACTTAATCTTGAACATAACCTAACAGATGATAAAGTAAACAGATACCATCATAGAAAAGATATTTAAACAAAATCTTATTTTTTATGTTTTTGTGGTGTAAACTGTTAAACAGCAGGCAATTCAAATTTTAGAGTTCTAAATTTTAAGCCCTATTTTAATATTTTGTTAGCTTCTGTCATCTTGTGAAGCTATTACAAGTTCACTGTCATGTTCTTGCCATTTTTGTAAAATCCCTTTCTATCATTTAGATGATCTTCCACTGGTAAGACCTGAGACCTGTGAGGGAAACCTGTATACATTAGACGAGTCTTCCACGAGGTGAAGATATTAACTCACAACCACTGAAGGAATACACAGCTCCAGTTAACAATGTTCTTCCTTACGAGTGTTGATTTAGTTAAATATTTTGGGTTGTAAACCAACTTTTCAATTTGACACTAACGAGCTTACATTCCATCAATAGACTATTACGGAGCCAACATTAGTAAGGTCCTCAAATTGCTTAAATAATGGCTGGCAAGGGGACTCAAACTTTTACACTTCAATGAAAACACCCAAAGAGACATGTAGATAGGTTTTTCAAACCCAGAATTTAATCAACACTAAAATTGCTGGTAACGTTAGGCAATACATCAAGACCAAACCAAGAAAATGGAGCTTCACTCTTTTCTTGCAGAAGAAGCGTAGATGACGTCATACGTGACAGTCATGTTCCAGGGTGCCTCAACCTTCGCTGGTAAAGGAACCGGATTGTCTGCTGAGGAAGAGAGCAGAACTATCACCTCTAACTAAAACCCCTGACACAACCACAACTCGGCACATTATGCTGACTGCTGCTTTACTAGTATCGGCCTCGTTAAATACCTGCAGCAGGAGTACACATATATAGGTAGAGCAAGAAAACAGAATTAATAATATGACCCAACACGATTCCAGAATCAATGAATGAGTTCAAAGCCACTGTGTTTCAGCTGGCGGAACCTTGGTCTTGACGAAGAAGAAGAACTCAGCCACTGAGCTATCCTGTGATGCTTGGATTGAACCCATCTCCAGTGTCCTCAAGTATGATGCCACCAGTCACAAGCATCACCACAATCCTAAAATCAAAATCAAATCTACATCACTATCCTGTATACTAACTTACCAACACCCACTATCATTCTACCACATCACCAGTGTATTAAGTCACTACAGTATCACCACTAACATACAACTGGAGGAGTACCTACACACCTGCTACTTCTATCACAACTGCAACATTAACGTCTCCAAGGTACACAGCATCACCACAACATGCTACCTACCACCACCAGCCCCACTACAGGAAGATTAAAGGAAATTTTGACGAAGAGACAATGGTTGGAAACACAGGCATGAATCACACAGTGAACATTATTTGTGGGAATACATGAACCACATGATCGAAAGAACTGATGAAAAATCAATGAGGAACTGGGAAAGAGAGAGACAGATACAGATACAGTGAAAGAGACAGAGAGGGAGAGAAAGAGGAGAGAGAGAGAGAGAGAGAGAGAGAGAGAGAGAGAGAGAGAGAGAGAGAACAGAAGTAGAGAGAAACAAGAAGCAGGCCATTATCTGTCTTAGTGCTGGTGGAAATGACATCGGGAAGGGCAGGAGGCAGGAGCTGCTGGATAAGTACAGGTCAGCCATAGAAGTAGTCAGGTCTAAGGGAAGAATCCCAATCATATGTAGTATCTTGCCTAGAAGGGGAGTGGGCAATGAATGGATGTCTAGGGCAATTGGTATAAATTGCTGGCTAGACAGGTACTGCAAGGAACTTGCAATCCCATTCATTGATAACTGGGACAAATTCTATGGCAAACGTGATATGTATACAAGGGATGGGGTCCATCTCTCTGGGGCTGGAGTGGTTGTATTAACCAATTCGATTGAGGGGGGTCATTGATGACTTGTATAGGACTTAAAACTGATAGATTATAGAGGTATGGGTGTTTGTGGGAAACAATCAGGCTGCAGTACTAGGGTTGAAAACAGCAGATATT